>OX328014.1:9714218-9859218 GCA_946811545.1 Netelia fuscicornis
CGAAAACGTCGAAAAAAATAATTTTTATTTAAAGAAATATTACTCAGAATTATTTAATTTCAAGGGTAATTTCAAAAGTACGTACCGATTCCAACTAGGGAATTAACGATATACGGAAGTGCAGTAAGACTAATACTTTCTTCATTAGCGAAAAGATTTCTCGCCAAGTAAGTCGGCAACCACTGCATTATAATGTAGTTGCTCCAATTCATGGCAAAATGAGCTATGTACAGTGCCCAAAGGGGCCAGTGAGCAATAAATTCTGTCCATCTTAGACTTCTGTTTTGTATAACCTTAAAAGAAGAAATGCAAACATGGATTAAACATCATTTTTCCTCAATCGGTGAAAAGCAAATCAAGTATGAGTGAACATTGTCTATAATAAATCTTTATAAAATAATATATTACTGATCATTTTCAGAAGCTCTCTTAAATCGCTGCAAGAATTCCAGGTATTTCCTTCTGTACCTTTTCCTTATTAAAATATCATAAAAAAAAGTGGACTTTACCTTGGGCACAAATATGGGAATCTCGTCCTGAGAATTTGTTTCTTGGTAAAGAAGCATCCACAACAGAGTCCATGCAATGCCAATGGTACCAAATAAATAAAAACCACTTTCCCATGGCAAATGTGAACAAATCTGTTGATCAAATTACACCTAAATTACTTCGCTATCTTGACAATGACAAACGAAACAATGATTCTAAACAGATAATATTTTTTCATATTTCTATTTTCTGACACCTGGAAGAACATACTATGGAAGCGACAACTTGACCAACGGAACCAGCCGCAACTAGATAACCAAATGCTCTAGATCTTTCCTCGACAGGAACATTGTGCGCAAATAAATGAAATATCACCGGCAGCCCTGCAAACATAATTCATTCTTTAATCGTCGAGATTTCTCCAATCATTCTCTTCATTGTATGAAAATTGTTTACCAAGACCCTCTCCTAAACCAAGAATCACTCTGCAGATTACTAGCAATGGTACGGAGTGAGCCAAAAAAGGTGTTATCACCGTGCTTATTGACCATAATAAGACAGCTGACATCAAAACTGTTTTACAGCCAAATCTGTTCGCCGTGCTCGCCCCAATTATCTGTTTTGCGGAATAAAGTTATTTTAAGTCAAGTTTTTGTGTTTACACAAGCCTTTTCTTAGAATACCACACATATACAATAGCGAAGCAAAGTCACTCTCGTGTTTACTTTGAAGGTTAAGAGATTTTTGTGTTCCCTGCATATTTAACCAAACGTTAGATTTCATACTTGTTTAACTAACGAGTTAAAAATGATAAGAGAAAAGCTATCGAATTACCTGACTCGTAAAATAACCGAAAGCAAATGCTGAAAGAATCCATCCTTGCCAGTATAAGTTCCATTTAAATTGATCGGTCATACGAACAATGGCAATTGGCATTATAACACGATCCGCCGCATTTATGAAATTAGCCGCCGAGCACAACGCGACAATACGCGATGTACGCGGTAACAGTGATAATCTCGGCATTTTTTTCTTTCTAAGCACACACCGGCTGTTGTTTTTATCTTGTCACCACTTTGGTGCCACATTGGACGGTCATTTTTTCCTGGTCCCACACCTAACCTTAAAATTTAACGAAGATTTCAAAGTATGGTAGCTAATGTCACTCGTTAAAAATAATCCACGGACTCGCCCGTTCCAACATCTTACACTTTACTATAATAGAGCGTAAAAATAAGACTTAACAGTTAAGAATCAACTTGTAAACATTTCTATCACAATGCCACGACGTATGATTATTACGTCTGTGGATACTGTTTGAAAGAAAAATTTTGACGTGTCAGATATGACACCTCAGCATATAGGCATGCTGGTATATGCGATCATCTACAATATCGGTAGAGCTACGAGAAGTTCTAGAGAGCTGTATTTCCCAGTTTTCTTCTGAATGAGAAAAAAATAATTTTTTCGAGCAAAACTTAAAAACAGGCAACTATGAAAGCAATAGACCTACTCTTTATTTTAATCTTATGTTCGCAAGATCAATTCAAATTAAAGAATGGATTATCATTTTCATACCGATCGAGTGCGAGAACGATGGCGGTATAGGCGGTCTTGAAAGAGCAAGAGAAAACGATAGTCCACGTTACTCAGTCGGTAATAAAAATCATAACCTATAAATTCGGTAACAAAGAAAAATTCTCAGGATATTTGACTATTGTCGCGTTACGATTTTGCTGTGGCACAACAGCGCAACATTACTTTGAAAAAAATGCGCGGGCGACAAATAAAAATGCTTCGATATCAATCTCTTTTTAACAACTGGATAACATTTCTGTTTCTGCTAGCGTCTCTGTCGCCCAATGAGAGAATACCTGTATCTACCAACAAGTTCATCAATCTAAACGAACTGAATCGGCAAAAGAATCTGTAGTTTATTATTTTTAACATTGCGTTGAGTTTTCGGGATAAAATCACATAGGTAGACGCTTTTAATTCCTTACTGGATTAAACGATATTTTCTCGGCAATGTTAACACAACTTCGAGAATAAATTTAATTAGAAATTTGAGATAGAGACAGCGTCGGAATGTTCATATCGTCTCCGAGGTCACGTTTCGTCGGCTCCGGTTGAAAGTGGGGGAGACGCTTGATCACTGAGCGAGTTAATTTTGTCTGATGTGTATACAAGTGTAGTGCATACATATATATATTATGTAGCTGATGCATATCCGAATTTGTCTAAATCCGAAAAGCAGTATATGTTGAATAGACCATCCAAATTATAAATTTTAGCATTTTCAAGGAATAACAAAATGCTGATATTTGTCTAGAGTCGTTAAATATCTCTTTTCGCCTGTGAATCAGGTGAGGTTAATCTTAGGTATTTCTAAGGTGATGTTAAATACCTATCGAACCTTGTCAAGTGCGAGAGAGGTAGCATTATGGGCAGCCATGAAAGCCCCAGAAACAATGCTGCTAAATTATAATTTTTATTTTAATACTTGTATATTGATTCGAGACTCGTAGCAAACATTGTAGAAATCCAATGGTGCGAGAACTAATGATGAATATTTAAATATTTTCAGACGCCCTATTTGTCAATTATGCCGTTCAAATTTCACTTGAAGAAGAGCCGTCAATATAATGTTGTGTCGAAGAATCAGTACGTCATTTGCGTGGAATTGTTGGATCAGACTTCTATCGAATGTACTTTGGATATTGACAGTTTTGGACAAGAATGCTTGACCAATGTAACGCAAAGGCTCGGTTTGGGCCAACCAGAGTTCTTCGGTCTGAGATACATTTGTCGTCACGGAGAACCAAATTTTCGCTGGATAGACATGGACAAACCACTGAAACGCCAATTGGAGAAAGATGCTAAAAACTTTAATCTCTACTTTAGAGTTATGTTTTATATTACCGATATGCAGCTTATACACGATGAAATGACTAGGTACAGTTTAAAATCCAATAGCAATTCACGACAATATAGCACAAGAGATATGGTTACATTTTCTCATCCTGTTTTCTTCCATAACAGTAGATTTCTCAGATCCAATGCAGAGTCATTAAGTCCAGTTTCTTCTTTTCTAATTTTACCAGAAAAATCAATCAATTAATATTTGATCTTCTTATCAGGTATCACTATTATCTCCAGTTGAAAAGCGATGTGCTCGAAGGTAGAACGCACTGCGACTCCAGGCAAGCTGTTATCATGGCGAGTTATTGGATGCAAGCAGAATTTGGTAATTATGACGTAGAGCGGCATGCTCCCGAATGCCTTCATCAATACACGTTTTTTCCAAAGGTATGTGCAAATTAAATAAGTGATATATGATCCAAAATACATTTTCAACAAATGTTATCTAACGGTCGATCATTTAATGAATAGAGCGTCATACAATCCGAACCTGGTGGTAGCGCCGCCCTTCTCAATTCTACTCTCTGTCAATACAAAAGTTTGACAGGTGTAACACAAGCGATGGCTGAAGAATTGTACATTTCGATCGCCGTTCAATTAGATGGTTATGGACACGAGACGCTAACCGCAAAAGTAAGATACGCAAGTTTTCTATTCATCGTCAATAAATTCTATTTGTCATCATATTTATTTACAATGTTTTCAGGACAATAGCAATAACGAAGTTGTACTCGGCGTATCGATTAATGGAATAATGGTTGGTCATACGACAACCCAAACAACCCAATTTTATCGGTAACACCTAATTTCGAAAAATTACAAGCGACGCATTTTAAAAAAAAATCTGTCAATAAAAAGTGTTTTCTATTAGATTCTCAATTTTCCAGATGGAAAGATATAAGCAACGTCATAAATCACAAAAAGACATTTAAAATTGAATGTCAATCAGAGACAGAAGATTCCAAACAATTTTTGTTCTCCGATTCGAGAAGCGCGAAATACATGTGGCGCTTGTGCATCGCGCAGCATACATTCTACATGCAACATCAAGATGCCCGCCCCTCGGAACGTTTGACAAGTTATTTTGTGAGTTCTCTTTCGTTTCTAGAAAATTTGTGCCTCAATCATAAATCGGATTTTATTTCCGTTTTATTCTCATTTCAGGATGGTGAAACAACCGATTCGGGCGAGCCAGCCACGTCGGTCAGTTTGGACAATCGAGTCGCTGAGGATCACATGCGATGGACAAGTTACAATGATCTTTCAACGTCACCTTATCCACCGGTTCCATCAGTCTCTTCCACGGAAGTTAACAATCTGCGAGCTCTGTTACCCTCTTACAGACCCGCGCCGGATTACGAAACGGCAATGCAAATGAAATACAACAACGGGGGTAACGTTCCTCAACCCTATTACGCAAATCAATCGACGATTGTTGGGGCCGATATTTCGTCACTCATGGGCAATGTGGTAAATCACAATAGGTATTGAGACCACGTGTTGTAGCTATCGTTTGATAGCTAATCTTGCCTCGCGATGATTTTTCCAAAATCAAAATTATTAACGACTGATCATATTGACAAAAACCAATCAATGCCTTATTAAATAAGTACATCTTATAAAGATGATGAAAGAAACGATCGATGCATTAATCGTTTAATTTGTAATTCGATATTTTTTATTCGCTTTTCTGCTGTACATATCGTGTTAAATAGACTTTATAAGTGATTACTAATTATGTAAATGATTTATTTGTGATTATATATATATATATGGACTTACAGGGTGTTAGGCAAATATATGGAGAGAAAAAATGCCTAGGTGGTTGGCATCAGCAAAAACAAAACTTTTTTTATTTATGTTCCGCAATGAAAATTGGCCCAGATATTAATTAGCTCCCTGAGTGGGGCTCGAACCTGCGATCCTGACGTTTATCGATAGGACGTTCAATTGTCTTGTTAATTCAAGACCAATCTTGCAAACTTTGCGAATTATATTCTTGGCTAATTTTCATTCCAGAACAATTATAGAAAAAGGTATTGCTTGTACTGACGCTAATTACTTAAATATTGTTTGCATTCAGATAATTGCCTTATACACTGTATATATGAACATTTGACACAGTTGGAATTCGCTGCTTCTTTTCATTCATTGACCTTAGTCACAAAAAGAATTTTCTTTAACGTAAACTTCATTTTTCTTCACAACATTTCTACCAATTATTTGGGTAAGTGCATTTTCTTTTCGATGAAACACAATGAGAAAACACATGTAAACATGGCTCATTTATTAACAAATTCTTTACAAGTACGAAGTACAAATATATAAATCAACAATTTCGTATCGATCGACTAACGAATTAAAAACAGATATACAATTCTTTACAACTGTGCGGCTCGAATTGCCGTTAACAAAGCTCCTGGCTCAGGCTTACCAGAAATCGCATGGACAACCATTTGTGCTTTAACAAGAGCATCAGCAGTTGCGGGTCCAATAGCTACTGCTTGAATTTTTTCTAAGATAGTCAATTTCCGTGCAACATTAAGGGTAAATTCAACAGTCGAAGGGCTAAAGAAGACAAAAATCTGTGATTCTTGAATAATTTGTTTTAAATCGTATTCCAATGTTTCACTAGGCAATGTGTCGTATGCTATAATCTTTTCAACTTTGATTAAATTGTTTCCAAGAACTCCTTCTATGGTCTCTCGTGCTATGGCACTGCAAGGATATAACAGAGGTCGTGCCTCGCTTGTTATTTCCTTCGTTATGTAAGTCGCTAGATCTTTCGAATTGCCACAATCCGAACCAAGGCAATTTTTTAACTTCAGACTAGATTCAACGAGGGACATGGTGGCAGGTCCCACACAGTAAACTGGTAAATCGTTCCATGTTTTAGGCAAACCGACTCCTTGAAGCGCAAAATTTATCGCTTCTACGGATCTTCGACTCGTGATAATTAGACCTGCAAACATTTTTTTTCAGCAAAGTTTTAATGGAACATTGAAAAAATAAGTTTTATAATTCTTGTTATCCACAGGTAATTTCATCATAAGCGCATCAGTTTGCTTCGATTATTTTGGATATGTATTCTATTCGCTAGTTGTAGGGTCAAAAGTGTGACTTACCACCGTACAAATTTGGTGAAAGTAAACAATCCTTGAGACGTGAGAGATTAGAAAACTCAAATTTTAGTACGGTCAATTGTCGACAGGAAAAACCGGCTGATTGAAACGTATTTATGTACTCATCGTGAGTATCATTGTTGTCGACGGTGCCTCTGCATAAAATCACCTCTTTGGATGCATTTTTCGCAGACATTCTTAAAACATTTGATAATATGTCATGTGTGCTTTGATTGGTATCACAATGTCATTTAGGAAATCGATTTTTGGAATGTCAATATTTCGGAGATAAAAAACGCAATATCTTTCTTGTACACGTATGATGTTTACGTCCGCCACATTATACAACAAATAATTCCTCGAATGCACAAATGACAATCTCCCACTTGCAAGAAAGAACAAGATTTCATTTTATTTCTTACGTTGCAATGTCATTTACACCCGGTCTATGATATTTCTAACCTAACTAATTGGCAGGAAAAAATAATGGCAGCTGTGCTATCGTGAAGTGTCATCGCTTCTGGTAAATCACATTTGAACAGTAAGCGTATAACTTACATTTACTTCAAGTTTTGCTTACTTTATTCAATGCTCTTGCCGTGTTTAATAACAATTAAAATAATAAAAAAACATAAATATCATTTTCTGCGCGGCCATGTTTTTTAGTTCGAAAACTGTCCGCTAGAGTCGAACGTTTTTTTCCCATTAGCAATAAATTCAAACGCCTACGTTCACTTTAGGTTAGTAACTTTAAGATTATTATTATACGCATGCGCTATCTATGTATGTCGACTGCTCGAGTGTCATATAACCCCAAAAAAAGACTTGCATAGAAAAGAACCAAACTATTGATATCGTTTTGTATTATCTCATCTGTGATTTATTCTTTACAGTAATTCATAATATTCGGTGGAAATGGCTAATTTGACTTTGTGTCGTCTAGTTCGAGGCATTTCGGGCATTTCGCGTAAGTTTTCCAATAAAGATGTTACCTAATTTTTATTCAAACTGGCCATTGTGCGAATAGTTTTAAAGTCTCGTGATGAAGATCTGTATTAACCATTTTTATTTCATTTTTGTTTTGCGATCATAATGCATAACTCCCTCCCTCGATTTAAGAGTTTTGTGTGATTCGTCGCATTATGTCTGTTCTCTTAAATTGAAATATGTATATTTTCGATTTCAGGTATGATCCCAAGAAATAATATTTTCTCATCAACACATAGCAATGGACTCGTTAGAAAAATTGAATCCGTTTCGCCCTTTTCAACCTGTTTGAAGAATTCCTTAAAAGTTTCGCCAGGAACGTTATCTCAGTGCCCACGGAAGGTTAGTTAAGTAATTTCTGTTCTCGTTATTCACATTTTTGGTCCTCATTCCAATTTTTATCCCGATGTCCTTGAATTTTCAAAAATTTTCTAAACCCTTTTAACAAATGTTCCTTCTTCGTGTTATATCTTTAGGCGATATAAAATTTCTTTTGTTGCAAAATAAATTCATTTAGATATCAAAAGTATACGGTGCATCGAGAAGTTATTCTTACGTTATAACATTTTCGCTAGGTGCTCTGCAAGCTACCAGCATCATCTCCATTGCTACAGTATCGTGCGGCAAGCACAACAGGAGATCATGTACGTTTGTGGCAAATCGAGCGAATCGTTGCGGCATCGTTCATTGTATTGTTTCCTGCGTGTATACTTTTGGAAAATGCAATCGTCGATGGTCTTTTTTCGATACTTGTTGTCATGCACGCTCATTGGTAAGCATAAGATTAGACTTGCTGTAATAAACAGCCGTTAGTCGTGGATCGACTCTGGATGCAATTAACAAGATTAAATCTTATATAAAATCAATTCCAGATTTTATGTAAAGAAAACGGAATTCCTTTCGCTTCCGCCTCCAGTCAAATTGAAAACATTGTGTTTCAGGGGAAAGGATTTGCGTCGGAAAATAGTTTAAAACAATTATACTTTGATTTTTCTTATATTTATTTTTTTAATTGGCATCTAAATTCGATACATAAAGTTATAGCAAGTTTTAGGCATATTGATCAGTTTCCTTCAATGCCGAAGGAAACAACAAATAACTTGTCTTTTTTTTTAAAGGGGTCTTGAGGCAGTGATCGTGGATTATGCACGTCCAAGTGTTGTCGGTCCGATTATACCCAAGCTAGCGTTTCTGGCTCTCTATCTCTTGTCGGCTGGCACGTTTGTTGGTCTCCTTGCTCTGATTTACAACGGACCAGGAGTCGGCAAGTCGGTGAAAAATTTGTGGTCCATCGGCAGCCAACCCCCAGTGAAAAGTGCGTAATGGGAACGACGAGTGAATTAATAATTAACTTATTATAATTTAAACATTGTAAAATCCAATAAATACAGGATCATTAACTTCCGTGAAGTAAATTTAGATAAAAGCAAACCCTGCAATATAGCCGAGTGCTTGCACCTTTGCAAAGCTTCTATTTTTCACTTCGTTATGCAACTGACATTTTTCATTGCAAATCCGGCCAATTTTAATATCAATCAATCTCGCTCTAAATCTTTCTTATGTCATTCTAATCAGTCATCGCGGAAATTGCTTGGTCTTTAGCCGAAAAATGGTAAAAACTAACGATTACGAACGACCCACACGAATAATAAAAACTTAAAAAATCTAAAAGAAATATTAAGTATTTGACTGAAAAAAGTTTATTAAAAAAACAATTCAAGTTTATAAATAATATCATCTAATCTATAAATATAATAACTCCCTTATTCCGTCTTAATGTCGATCGGGGCAATTTTGGTAATGCCATTCGCAACCGTATTGAGAAGCTCCGGCGTGAGAACAATCGGTGTCATATTTTGTTTCTTCTCCGACTTCTCGTCCACGTCAGAACTGACCATATAAACTTGCAGGACAGTGTCACCGGATTCGTCGTTCGATTCGCGCGAGACGATTACCAAAGAGCCAGGCTCGACCTTACTCATGTCAGGTATAGAGTTTTGAATGCAAGACGTTTTGTCCAAAACGTCTTCGAGGTTGATACATGTGTTAGAGGATTCGTCGGCTTCTTCATTCGAATTTATAGAGCTACGATCGGTTTCGGCGATGGTGAACCGTGGGCTCGAGATTTCCTCGATTTCTTGCTCGTCATCCGAGGAAACGTTGTCGCCATTGTCGAGGTTCGGAGCTTGCAATTTTCGTACTTTAGGTAGCCTGCCGGAGCGCGTTGGTCTTACGAAATAAACTTCCTGGTCACTCGCAGAATCGGCCGAGCTACTCGTCGATTCCAATCTAGTGCTCTCATCTGGGACGACGTTACGACGTTGTGCACTTTTTTTCCGTTCGCCCTTTGGCACCGGCTCGTGGCACTCGGGTTCATCGCCTTCCTCGTTCTCCTCTCCAATACTCAAAGCAGCCATTCCTGCAGTTAATTTTTCATTAGTTTTGATCAATTTCTAACGATAAAATTTCATAAGTTTTCCTCGTTGGAAATTGAAAAAATTTACTTTTTCTCTTCAACTTACGTCTCGATTTATTACGCTTTCTTTTGGCTCCTCTCCCTGGACCGGGTGTTGGTTTGTTACTTTTTGGCATTTCGAATTGTCTGTTTTCCGTTTCTTCAAAAGTCGCTGTGTTGCAAATTGTAAATTAATGCATCGACAATTCGATTTGAATGGTGATAATTAAATTATACTCGAACTACAAGGCGAATACAAATTAATATCGAAATTATCTTTCATTTGTTGCCAATTACGTCATTGGAATTGAAGTAAATATCCATTGCAATTACATAATAAAACGATAATCAATGGGAGATTAATTATAATTATCTTTACACTAATTCTTACTCGTTTCAAATTTCTCAACATGATTTTGGAAATGTACGCAACAATCCGAAAAGAAAATAAGGGCGAAATATCGAAATCTACTTACCAAGATCTTCCTTCAGCGAATCGATGTCGAATTCTTGATGATAAGCCAGAGCCTTTTCAACAAGAGTGCGATTCATTTTTTCCTCTTTTTTGAATTTCATCTTCAGTTCCTGGCGTGACCTCTTTGGAAATAGGCTTTGCATTAGTAAAAAATCCGTTCCAACGCCATTCAAAGCTTTGTAAAACTTCAGGGTTTCCCAGTTTGGCCAATCTTTGCTCTTTGCTCGTTTTTTATAAAAGCCGCTGCTGTTGCTTTCTTCGTCAACAAGCGCCTCGGTTCTCGCTAGGGCTTGTCTATTTTTCTTTGCCCCTGTGTGTTCGATCACCAAGCTTTGCTCATCTATGATGAGATGACCGTCCGGTCCAACTTTTACTTGAGGTACTGGCATCGCCTCGCTCGTCTCGGATTCTTCTTCCTCGTCCTCCGTCTCTGGTCTCACACTGTGATTAACAAAAGAGTATTTCAATTACAATACTACTATTGAAAATAATGATTATCTTAACGATCTAGTAAATACAAATCATAAAAACTATCGGATAACAATATTAGGTTTTCTGTACTCACACGGAAGACGAAGTTCTTTGAGTTATCGACGAGTTTGGATCATTTCTTTTCATCGGGTTTGAGAGGGGATTATAATAAATCAAATCATACATTGTGAGTTTTGCTCTGTCGGGCTGTTTGTTCTCGTGTTTCAACAGAAATTCTCGTCTCGCCTCAGCTAATTTTCTCGCCGATTCTGAAACGACAACCTTGCGCTTTTGTCTAGACCCAGGAGTGGTGAAATTTTGTCCACCCGTCGTGGGACCGATGCTGATAACATTGCTGATAGCAGGAGTCACATTACCCGCTGCACTAGAATTTTCGGGCGCCGATACCTTCGGACTTTGTATCGAGCTCGCCGAATCATTTCTTATACGATTTCCGATTGCACTTGTCCTTCTCGTATCGTCCTCCGATTCACTCGCACTTGCACCGCTGCCCTGTACACTGTTGCGACGAATTCGACCGCCACCATCCAATCGTGGTATCGGACGAATGAAGCTCGCACGAGTTTGCGAAACTTTTGTTATCGGCACTGCGAAAATAAAACAATATTGTTTGCAACTTTATTCCCATCGTTATTATTTGTATGTACAGAAAAGTCGGCGACTAATTAACAATTGATTGATTTTATTAATGAACGTTTGTCGTGTCGTCGTTTACTTACAACTATCATTACAGAGAGATGCTTTAGCTTCTTCAAGGCCATGAGCTGCAGTATTTTCCTCGATTCGTTTTTCAGGGGAGTGTACCACATTATTTTTTAGTTTCTCCGAATCCTTCGACATGACTTCATGTCTAGAATCCTTTGTTATCGTCTCCAAGGGTTCCACATTCTCTTTGGATATTTCTTTATTATTTTGCTCCGAAATAGGAGCATCCATTTGCAAACATCCGGATGGTTCTTGCAATTTTGAATCTATCACATTGTTAATAGGCGGGGATATCCGTGCCTCAGTTTCAGGTTTAGAATCCTTCGTTATCGTCTCCAAGGATTCCAGATTCTCTTTGGATACTTCTTTATTATTTGGCTCCGAGATAGGAGTGTCCGTTTGCAAACACCCAGATGGTTCTGGCAGTTTTGAATCTATCACCTTTTTAACAGGCGGCGATATCGGTGCCTCAGTTTCAGGTTGTTCGGTACTCTCGGTAGAGATGGTAGGCGTCTGTGCATCTGGAGCTCCATCTGAAATAGTGTTCGGTGGCTCGTCTTTCACGGTTTGTTTTCGTCGTGCAGGCAACGTGGCCACTGCTTTGATCCTCGCACGTCGCATTGTTGTTCGTTCGAGATAACGATTGAAAAATAATCCTATAGAATATAATTTGCCTGTTATTAGACATAAATGATAAACAAAATGCATTACACATTTTGTGTAACCAAATTTATCACAAGTCCTTCAACATATTGAAAAACCTGGCAAGTACAGTATCGACAATGTTTACAAAAAATTGTTAGATGGAAATTTTTTAAATTGGACCATTCGCTATTCTGTATAAAAAGAATTGCTCATATTTTTTTGTTAGAGTTTATTAGCTAAAAGTTGAATCAATGAAAATTGAAGGTCCATTTTATAACAGACTCTGTTAAATCCATAAGGTATTATAAAAAATAGACAGTCACGAGTTAAAGAGGTCTGTTCTATGCGGCCATGAAAATGGGGCCGATAAAGTACACACCGGCAACAAATAACCATTATTACTAACCGTTCAATTATGAAAATAAAAAATATCCATTCTTCACAGTTGGCTCATATACGTCAAATTATAGCATATTCCACATGGTTCACCTCGCGGTGAACGATACCGTTAAATTTTATGATTCTCATGAAAGACGAACAGTGGCATGTCCATGAAAAAACTGAAATTTATTTTTTTCGACATGGACTTCCGGTGAAGTGCGACCTTCTTCGTTGGCGTATAACTTAATACTGACACACGAACGCAGCAATGCGACAAAATCGGAGGAAGTACGAGCACAACGGGTATTACGTATATATACTGAATCCACTGAAATCTAAGCACTCTATTAGCAGCGATAAGGGGGGAGCAGCACTGGACAAAAATTGAAACCTCGAGAGTTTGTTGTGCGACATCTGAGCGGCAAAAGGGTGAACTTTCTTGTACCGTCGTTAAGTTGGCCGCAAGCTATCGTAGTCATATATATAGCGAATACTGTGGCGATTCAAACGAAACTGTAATATTTGTGTTAGGCTAATGACGCATTATGGTTAACCGCGGGTAGTTTTTATCCGCACGATTTGTTGATTCAAAGAAATGAATAGCAGCGACCGCACTGACGGTTTCTTGTAGTGCGTGTAATTGAGCAGTTTTGCGGTTATTAGCTGCGATCACCGCGGCAAAAAATCGTAGTGCGGCCCTAGCCTAATCACTGGTCACAACCATACACATCGCTGGCATTGACGCACAGACCCAGTGATTTATCATCTCTGCCATACCGGCCGTGTAACATGCGCAAGTCCGTAGTTCGATGTTTGTTCCGCTAGATGTCAGTTCAATACGCCGACCCGATTTCACTCGTCGAAACATTGAGTGTTGATAGATTTTTTTTTAAAATCGTTGACACCGGCAATTTGTTGAGAAATAGAATAATTTGTTAATTAAGCAGGAAATGAATATCACTGGTGCAGATTTTTGCCGAAAACTTCGAGAAATAATACCCAATTTGCCATCGGGTATAACACCCGAAGTATTGAAAAGAACTTGCGACGATCCGACCACACAATCATTCTTGGGATGGTTCTGTAAGAATGTTGGAAGGGAAAACTTTCTTTCTACCGAAGATCTCCGACTGTAAGTTATTTTTTTTATGCAAAATACTACATTTTATTGTGACCTCATCATTCTTTCCCGATACTAATCAAAGACGTACGAATAGAAAAAACATCTCTTGCGCAAAATGAAAAAGAGAAGCCGTCTTTTCTTTGAGGTTATGAGAATTGTGAAACATCCTCAGTCGGTAACAAAAACACAGGTTTTTCAAACATTCTTTCGGATTTTTTCTCTGATATTTTATATTTAATCAACTTATTGTCGTATACTCGCAGAAGTGTAGCTTGACCTTGTATAAATTCAAAAAACTCACTTTTCGACAATATTTTTCTTTATCTTCTGTATTGAGTAAAAAGCGATAGATTTTATATGTTGAATTTTTAACGGCAGGGAAAAATATATCAAGGAAAAAGGAGAATGGCTGGAAGGTGAAAAATTGGATGCTGCGCTGGCAGATGCGACCAAAGATTGTCCAAAATTGTTGGAACTCTTAGATTTAGAATCATCCATTCCCACACGCCTATCCGATGCGCTCGAAGCTGAGAAAATTGCTCACAAGGAAGACATCGATTACATCGAGATGTTGGAAGAAAACCAGAGAACTCTAAAGTAAAAAAATGTCCAATTTTTGTGCTTCAAGTGCACATCCATATGAGAAAATATGAAAATTTCTATCTTTAATCAAACCGCAATTTTTCAATAACTGTCTTAATTGTGCGGTATAATATTTTATTTAAAATCAACGGCAGACAGCTTCTGATAAAGCTCGATGATGAAACGGAGATCCAAGAAGCCGAGCTGGAGAAAGAGCATATAAAAGTAAACAAATTGTATCAGGATTGTATTGCAGCGCTTGACGAATTCGACTCTGTACATCGTCAATTTTTTGGAGATATCGAGACTCTACTCGAGGTTTATGCTGATGTGGTGGAAAAAGTAAGAATTTATATGATGAAAAAATGAAAATTCATTTTCACGATATAAGAATGCTTTTTTCTGTGATCATAGAAAGACACAATCGTTGCTTGGACTCAAGTACCCCTCGATGCGTTTGTGAAGCAGATGGAATTGCACAATGATTATCTCGGTATTTATATAAAGCGGCACTTTGGTGGTACCGTAGAGCAGGACAATAATTCGGATTATGAAACGCTAATAGACAGTGGAAGGGAACGATGCGAGGACGAAAGAGTCTACGAATTGTTGAAACGTCAAACGGAGTAAGTTCTTTGTATATTTTTAACTGAAATTATGTTTCGAAGACAAACTAACCGCTCATATACATTCGAGAAATATTTTTATATTGGCACAATGTATTTGATTACCTTAGTAATGTATTGCATTTTTCTGCGAATGTTCAAGAACACGCATGCCTGGTATTCCAATTTTGTTTCATGTCAGCTATCCATCACTTGGTTTCTTACACTACATTGTTAAATTCTCATCAAAACTCGTTTCTGGTTCTCACCCAAATCAAATCGGTGCATTGTTATTGTTAATATATGACAATGTATAGTTTGCGAGGATTTTTGATGATATTACAGCAACGTTATTTACTATGGCGACTTTAAAAACGAGATTGGTGAATTCTCTTGTATAGCACAAACAATTACGATGAAATTCAGCTTAGTCAACGTTTAATTGCAGCAACAACTGGCTGAATTTAATTCCATGCCAATTGGTTGCGGTATGCCAAAGAATGTGTAAATAGCGATAGTCGCTGTCTCGCAGTCGAGCAACCAATGAAATTTATAACAATACGTCTTGAATAATAATTCTTTTCGTAGGATCATAACGTCTAAAACAGATGAGATCAATGCCAAAGTCAAGGAATCTGCATGTGCAGCGATGGCCGCACATGCTATCGAGATTTATAATAGCAACGGTTCGATGATACCACAGACCGAGTCTCAGCTTCGGTAAGAACGATTGTTAAAAACTAAGATTCGTAATACAAAATGTGTTCCCATTGGGTTTTTGCTTCAATGTTCTAGAACCGAGATCGCCACGTTGACGAGAAAGAGAGACTTTCTCGAGGAAAATATTGAGCTAATACGCAATAAAGAATTGAAAGAAGTTGTGCGACAATATGCGAAATTGAAGATAACGAAGATACTCATTGATGACGGTCACGTGAGAGCCGATAAAACGAGGAATCGTTTAGAAAAATTAGAAAATTTGCGAACTCTGGCGCGCGAGAAAGGTCACGGGCATTCCGACTTATTGCATATGTTGATGCAATTGCAGCTTCAGCGTTTAAAAGAAATCGTCGAATTTATTGCTGACGGTCGTCACTATCTTGCCACCGAGTACAGTCTATCGTCACTTCGAACCGTAAGTGTTTACCGGCTACAAAGGTATCGAAAAAAAAAAAAAAACAATTTCTTGTTAACTTGGCTTAGTCAGCGAGCGATCTTAGCTGCAAAAATAAGGAGTCGCCAAAAGGTTAACCAGACGTACTTGCACATGCGTCGTCAAACATGTAAATTTCAAAATGATGTACATCGTTCTTGTTTTTTTTAAACACATATACACAATGTACTTTGCAACACCTTGAAGTTCTTTTCAGGCAATAAACATATGCCTTTTCTATTAATCGTTGAAAAAATTTAAAGTTCTGATATCAAATAGATTTAAGTTTCTAAAAGTGTTAATTTTCGTTGCTAACAGGAACGGATGAGACAGCAGCAAACTGAATTCGAAGCCATACAGAAAGCTCCACCAAACAAACAAAATGTATTCACGAAAATTTTAATCTCGTTGTTATTTGGTAACAATGCCGAGATAAACGATTTGGATGTTGCAACGAGTCGTTACGATGCGCTGGTAGAAGAAAACGAGAGGAACAGAGCGGATGTTCTGGGCATTCAAATGGACAGGAGAATTGCTGGATTGAATAAACTGTAAGTTTTCTGGATCTCGTATCTTTTTCAAATATCGTTCACGATAATGATAAATCATCGATCACTCTTTATACAGTTATAAAATTCTTTTTTCTTTTAAAATAAAAATTGTCCTCTTTTAATACACTGTTTTTTCTCTCATTCAGGCACAACGAAGTTACGTCGATCTACGATGCAGAAATGAAAGGTCCCACGAAAAGTTTCAAAGTAATGTCTCACGAGGTGACGACACGTTTGGACCATAGTACAAGAAGCGTCAGTGATATACAAGATAGCGTCAAGCAAATCAGAACGAAATTGAAGGAAATGAGTGTAAGTGTACATGGAAAAGGATTAACGCAATGCGCAATGCAAATGTGCTTACTAAAATTACCATCGTTCTTTGCGCTTGCCTTTTATTTTTGCAGAGAACTACAGAAAGTTCGTTCGAACGCGACACTACTATCATGTGGCAACGATTTCTTGCCAACCCAGCTGCATTGGTGTCGAAATACGACGAGATTAAAAGAAAGATTGAGAGTTCGCACTTCTCCGATACTTCTAACGTGTAAATACTGTAACCCTATTACTTTTGAATATTTTTATAAACGGTATGTTTTTCATTCCCATTGTTTATATAGATAGTCATTCGTGCTGGAATTTTTCAACAATCTCAGTTTGAACGCCTGTTTAAGAATAGAATATTGACGCATTTCCGGTTATACGTGACATACCGCGTGTGTAATAACCCCTCAACGATCATCGATGACGCATTTTACCACGAACCACACCAAATTTCTCCATACAATATTAATATTCGTTTACCATTTTAAATGTGTTATTTTGAGGTTAGAAACAAAACCTTTATGCTTCCAGTTTCTTTTCTCGTTCAAAACATTTGCCATAATTTCCACAGACTTGCAAATCAAGGAACATAGCGAGGGTTACTGTCGACTTCGTTTATCGAATTCACCGTTGACATTTGTTTACCATTAGGACAGTGCCGAGTAAAGATCAATAACTGATCCGGTTGCTCGGCTAGCATTTATACCCTGGAAAAAAAAAGCGGTTTGTCCTGAAAAATAAAGCAAGCACCAAATGAGAGCGAAGCACGAAAACATTACTTTCCAGATATGTCTGGCTGCAATCTGGCTAATAATGGAAAGGATCTGAAAATATTAGGGAATATGTGGCTATCTTCAGACATAACCAGCTCGATATAATAAATGTTTATTATTGGTTACGAGACCGACAATAATACACAATAAAAACAAGCGTAAAGTTGCGCGCGCATGAAAAAGCTCTTTCCCGCATAACGATGACGTAGTCACATAGGACTAAATGAGAGACGATTCGAGAGTAACCTTGATCCGCGTACTGCCCGTAACATCGGATCTCCCCCCCCCTGCCTAACCCTTTTGTACACATACAATTCATACCCTTACCGCTGGGCGCACGCGCGTCTACCTTGTTCTACTCATCTAACCTCTCTTTTCCCCCACTCTTCGTAGCACGTCGTGTTGACCTTACCTTCCGCAGTGTATAGCCACAGGTATATAGTCCCGAAAAACGAGCACGCACGACGTGCTTCGGAAATTGAAAAAAAAAGAAAAGCAAAAGAGAGAGAGAGGGAGATAAACGATAAAAGAAAACATCCGAACAAAACGCGTTCTATCTACCAGGCGAGAGGCGTTGTTAGTACGACAGTTCGCCGGTAGGTTGTCCAGACGTAACACGAATTTCGTCATTTCGTGCAAAAGCGTCGAATGTTTACAATTCACGCATGCGATATAAACGTGCGAAAAAGAAACTGTGTTGAAGTGTGATACACGAATCGATCGGTTCGTCATATTCCAAGTGTCGAGCTTGCTCTCTCCCACTCTCGTTAAGAGCAAAAACAAATTAAAAAAAAAAAAAAAAAAGAAAAAGCCACGCGGCTCACCTCGTTGTGCATATACATGTCTCGCGGGGTCGTGTCTTATCGATTCGTCCGGGGGGTTTGAGTTAACGGTTTGTTTACACGTTACACGAGCGCAAGGAGAGACGGCAGCGGCGGCAGCAGCAGCGCCACTCACTGCGCATGCGTCCAATACCCAAAACAATAATAAGAGAGTAAGCGGAGGAGAAAGAAGGTTCATGGCTGCCGTAGCAGCAAACACATCGCCACCACCAGCAGGACAGTTTCGCGTTGTGTTACATCGTTTTCACGAGACGAGACTCAGTGCCACGAAAATCTCCAGAAATCCTTACGACTGCTCTCACTAACGAAACGAAACAAAACGCAACGGTTTTTTTTTTAAACGTTTCATCAGCCTATACACACAAACGCGCATACACCTACACATCTACATCCATATACACATATACACATTCTTATACACGCGCTGTCCGTGCGTCGGGAGCGTTCTCCGTTCCACAACACAGTCGCCTCGGCATAACAGAGAAGGAGGCATAAGGAGACACAGCGACGCTCTGGCAACAGACTGTGTTTGTTCATGTGTACGTGCGCGTGTTATATCTTCGCCGTTTACTCAGTGACCGTCGTCGGCGCGACATTCCACAAAAGCTTCTAAGCTGCGCGAGGCTCGACGAACGGCAGTCGAAACATTATTCACCAACACGCCGATACATCCGTTCTTTCCTTCGTTCAACGATCCGTGCACCTAATTGCGTTCTTCGATAAACAAATATCTCGACAAAATATCGAAATCCTAGTTTTCACTGTGCGCGTGTTTCGTTACATTCAAAAAAAAAATATATATATATATATAAAATACAAAACACACACACACACACACATACATTATACATATATGTATTTATATGTGCGTGTATTGAACCGATTTACCGTATGAAGAAATAAAAACAATATACGGTAAAAGCAAACGAAACGATAATTATTAACAAACTAAACGAAGTGAGAATAAAAGAAGATAAGCAACAAGAACAAGTTCGTTTGGCAAGAGAAAAGGAGGCCGGGGGTGTGCGCGATAGGCATCAAAACAACAACAATGCCGGTGTGCGTGCCAATCGAGTGAAACTTCATAGTTGGTGGCCGTGGAGAGAGGAGGCAAGCCAGCAGCGCTCATTCAGCACAACGGTCGTAGTCGAGCCTTCTCTCGCAAACTATCACCGTCTCTCTCTCTCTCTCTCTCCTGCTCGTCGATTCCATTTGACTATATACGTTACTTCTCCTCTCTCGCTCTTTGCTCTCTACGCCTGTTTCTTCTGCTTCTTTTCATAGCCAGGCGCGGACGGGCGCAACGTCCGTTAACTTCCACGTACCGCCAGTAAAGTGCGAGGGACCAAGCGATCGCCGACGGATAATTCGTCGCGGAGCGAAGAAGTATTGTGAAACGCGAGAAAGACAATATTTACAAAACGACAAAGTGTCTCTATATATCTATATATATATATTTAATATCTACATATATATATATAAAGAATATATTATTTATGTACGGATAAACGTACATTCGTGTCGTTAATACACTCATATAGATACGTCACGAGTTTTCGCCGGGTGAATCACGCGCTTCGTTGATTACGCACCGCTCTCGCGCGCGCGCTCTCTTTCTCACAAGCGAATATATGCGTACGTACGTATACATATAGCGTCGCATAACCTAAGGAGCGAACGAATCGGTCCGCGCGTGTTTGGGTTCAGTGGTTCGCTGCTCGCGGCGACTCTCGCCGTCGGACGGTGTACGAAGGAACCAAGTGTGTATCTTGTGGCTGTGTTTGTGTGTGGGTTTGTGAGAAAGATATAGAGAGAAACGGAAAAGAAAACTAGAACTAGGATTATAAACGAGTTTTAACCTTTCTAAGTGTGTGTGTGCGTTTTTCTTGTTCTTTGTTGTGCTCGTACTGTGTTTATCATCGAAAAGTTTACGAAGCGACGGCACGGAAAGAAAAAGAAGAAAGGACAGAGGAAGAGGGATAGTGGGATAGCAACAAAGAGAAAGGAGAGAAAACAGAGTCTCGGTACGTCACGTTCGGACGAAGACCACGGATTGTTTGTGTGTGTGGGTTAGTGTTTGGAGGCGTATTTACACGCTGGAACACGAACGCACCTGCTTTTTTGTCAAGGCAGTTGACAACAAGGAACGAGAAGAGAATCAACGATCCGACGGCAACCGTTGAACATTGTTGTTGTTGTTGTTGTTGTTTTGTTTGTCTCGTTCCTGCATAAACTTCTTCCTCACATCTCGTTACAATAATTCTCTTGGTTAATTTGCAAATCAGGTTTAAGAGAACGGTAAGAGAGAACGAGAGGAAAGAGAAGAAGAGAGAGAAAAATGCCGAGCGCCGAGGAAACGACTTATCTCTTCAAAGTCATGCCGGAAACGACCCAGGAGTTTATAACCCGCGACGTTGATTTGCTCGTTTCCCAAATAAAGGAGAATTTACGATTGTCCGGCTTCAAAGCGAAATCCAGCGTTAGCCAAAAAAATCGTCCGTCGCCATATCGCATACCGTCAAGATCGTGGGCCGAGCCGGGTAATTGTGAGATGTGCGGCGGCACGCGAGGCAACAACGTTGCACAAGAAAACAAAAATCATCATCTCCATCATCATCACCATCATCATCATCATCATCATAATCATCACAGTCACAAGAGAAATCCTACAACAAGGGAGGACGATCCTTACGAGCTTCTTCAAGAATTATTGCGCGACGGTGGATTGATCAAGGAAGCTGTAAAGAGACTTCAAAACATTGATGATTTCGACAATTCCGAGGACGATATCGTCGACGACGATGAAGAGGACGACGACGATGACGACGAGGACGAAGATGACGACGAGGAGAGCAGTACCAAGGGACACGTGAGAAGAACGCGACAGCAACAGGCGCACAGGGACGCAACGAGTTATAGAAGAAAGCCTTATTTTTATGATTCCGAGGACGAGCCCTTGCCACCTGTATACGAGCCCCTCGAACTGTGAGAGACGTGTCCAACGAATCAGACGACTATTATTCGTCCAAGAATTTACTTATTCACTTCAGAATCTCTCCATTGTTTCGACATCCTCCCTCATACTTCTCGTCCCGTACGCTCTGGAGAACTGGAACTCGTTGATATATAAGCTCTATGTATATTAGTAGGATTGATATATGTATAAGTATAAATATTTAGATATATATATACATATACGCACTATATATATATATTGTATATATATATATATATATAATATTAAATATATAAAATATTAATATATATATATAATATACAATATTATATATATATATTAATATATATAATATTAAATATATATAATATTAATATATATATATAATATTGTATATTATATATATATTAATATTATATATATAATATTGTATATAATATTATATATTAATATTATATATATATATTGTGTGTGTGTGTGTGTATAGATATAGAAGCGTAAGGTAGAGCGATAACGTAGATTGAGAGGGAAAGAGAGAGAGAGGGGGGGGCGTGATCGAGGAAGCGTGTTTATCATTATTGCGGATGATACAGGGGGAAATTTGTAACGCGAAGAAAAAAAAAACGGCATATCGCTCGAATCAGTTCCAAGAAAACGCTCGAAAGACAGTTTTCTTATTTCGTTTATAAATCCACCAATGGGCTTCTGTCTCGTTTAGCTTACGTAACGGATGTTATATTTCGTACTACATTTCTTCGTTCCCCTTTCCTCCTCTCTCTCTCTTTCTCGGTGGGTACGTTTGTCCGGGTTGTTAGAGTCGTAAAATTTTAAAAAAGAAAGGCATACACAAAAACATCGAGGCGCGCAAAGGCCTCCGAGAATCTCCTCGGTGTATAATACGTAACGTTCCTTACACCGGTGTAAATATCGCGTGTGCGTGGTGGGGGAGGAAGGCAACGCGGCAAGAGAGAGAACCCCGATCGGTGGAGATAAAATTGTACTCGATCCGTACACACCGGTCTCTCGCGCCAACTTCTCTTCTTCCCCCACCATCGAGCCTCCTTCTTCCCCCGCCATATTGCCGACTTTACCCCCACCTTCGGCGCCGGCGCATTGGGATAGCACGACTCCGCAGCTCCGTGTGCGATACGAGGCTCGCGTCGTAATTAGGCGGGAATCAACGTCTCTTTGCGCTTACGAACGAAGATGTGTGTTTGTAAATATGGAGTGTTGTTATTCCGTTTATGCTTGTGGTGTATCGAGAAAGCACAGTGAGCGCACAGGACACGACACATACACACACACACACACACACACACACAGTGGACAGGACAGACAGGGACGAGGCGAGCCAGCACTTCGTGAAACTTCGACGACGATCGTGTACTTCGATTGTCGCGTCGCGTCTCCTGCCCCCCTCTCTCTCTCTCTCTCTCTCGGTACTCGGAACCATTACAACGAACTGCCGGTAGAGGAGCTCTGAAGAAGTGGCGCGGCGAGGGGAGGGGGGCTCGCGCTTGGGAGTGGGGGAAGAGTCGACGTGGAAGACCGAGCGAAACGTTAAAAAATACTGTGCGGACGCCCAACCCGATTACACGACTCGTTCGAAACTTCATCCGCGTATGTACATATATACACGTGTCTGTGTGTATATATGCATATATAATATACGTGCGAATGCCGAATCAGCGTTAATCGAGCAAGCCTAGGTTTGTAAAAAAAAAAAAGAAAGACGAGAGACCAACACAATTATAACCTGGCGTGTCACTCGACAAACAGACACATACACACATACGTACACACAAATACAAACTGGAGGCTTAGCTCGCCTTCGCGTTTTACCGTTCCGATGTTTACTAATATTTAAGAGAACATGTTTTTTTTTTTTCGGAACCCGAGTGAGAGAAAAAAGAGTCGGTGAAAAAAAAAAAACAATAATAATGTGATGAAATGTTTTTCTTTTTTTTTCTCAAACGAAGAAGAAAAAAAACCTGATTATAGATGATTTAAGAAATTGGGAGTATGTATGAAGAAAAAAAAAGACTTTGTCAATATTTTTCACGTGTATATAATTATTGATTTTTTTTTGTCTTTATTTTATTTTTATTTTATTTTTTTTTTTTGTAAGTCTTTCTTTTCCTCGGCTCGAATTAAACGTGGCCGACCGGAAAATTAAATTCGATTATTAATTATCGATCGATCGTGATCGATTCTGTCGCAAATTTATTAATTAAATGAAAATGAAGGAAAACAAAAAAAGAAATGAAAACAACAAATAACGAAGGAAACAAAAAAAAACCATCATTTAAATGAATAAAATAAAATAAATAGGAAATAAATAGAAGAAGCACGAGTATCGATAAATAGTACCTAAGCGTTGTACGGATCTTTTTGTTTTCGAGTCTGCGAGAGCCTCTCGATCCTTTTGTCCGATGACGCTCAAAACTTTCACGCTGCAAGAAACGTTCAATTGCGCGTATGCGTATATACATACATACATACATACATACATACATACATATATATATATATAATTTATTATATATATATATAATAATAATAATATATATCTAATAAATAATATATTTATATATATATATTATATAATATGTATATATATATAAATATTATTTATTATATATATTATTATTATTATAATATATATATTATAATAATAGTAATAATATATAATATTATATATAATATTATTATTATTATAATATATATATATATATTATAATAATAATAATATTATATATATATATATATATATACATATTATAATAATAATATAATATATTATAATATATATTATAATAATAATAATATACATTATTATTATTATATATATATAATAAATAATATATATATTATAATATATATATATATATATATATATATATATATATATATATATATATATATATATATATATATATATATATATATATATATATATATATATATATATAATAAATAATATATTTATATATATATTATTATTATATATATACATACATACATATATATGTGTGTGTATGTATGTGTGTATGTATGTACATGTACACGCGCGATAGAACACATTGAGCGGGAAAAAAAACGGTGATCTCATTTAGATTTTTCTTTTCCTGTTCTTCGGGTTTAGCGTCGAGGCGCTAGATTTCATTCGAGCGGTTACTGAACCCTAATGTACATTTATATAACGTTTATAATTTTTCCTCCCTCTCGTTTCCTGTACCTCTTTTTTTTTGTTTTTTTTTTTAAATTGCGCGTTTATGCAATTATTGTCTCTCTTGAGTATCGAAGGATAAACAAAATGGCGACACGTTTGAAATATTCGAGATGATTATTGGAATTAAAATTAAAGAAACAATAATTAAAAATTCGAAATTTCGAATATTTATTTAGTCGGGAAAACATTTTGTTTATCCTTCTTTTTTCTTCTTCCTCTTTTTTTTTATTTTATAATTAGTCTACGAAATTCTTCGTCTTGAATATTGAACGATACAAAAAAATGGCGAAACGTTTGAAATATTTGAGATGATCGTTGAAATTAAATATGAAAAAAAAAAAACAAAAAAACAAAAAAAAAATCGAAATTTCAAATATTCATTTAGTCGGAAGAAAATTTGTGTTTTTACGAAAACAAAACAAATAAAAACCAAACAAAAATGATAATTTTCTTCTTTATTTCAACGCTAACACAAGAACGGACGAAAATTATTGGATGAGTGTTTTGCATTTTTTGTCCTTTTCTTTTTTCTTTCCTTTTTTTTTTCCAATTTTTTCGTTCCATTTTTTCCATTTTTCTTTCTTTCTTTTTTTTTGTCAGTGTCTTCGTTCTCCCACTATGAATATTAATTACACACCGCCTTATAGCTTTACAAAAATTCTCTGTGCATGTTTTAGTGCATAGTTACGAACTTTTACAAATTATCGAATGCATAATAATCCAATACTCTCGATCGATCGAATTTAGTATATATACGTTGCCCCGCCCCTTTCCCCCCACCCCAAACAAAAACAAAATCAAGCAACATTTTTTTTTTCTCAATATTATTCTCGACCGGCGCACGAGGACATAACGAATTCATTTTTCCTTATTTCCCCTATAACGCGTTGGACAAAAAAAAAACAAAACAAAACAAAAAAGAAATAATAACAATGAAAATAATAAAAACGAAAAAAAAAAAAAAAAAAAAAAAACGATTTTTAAAAACAAAAATTGAGGAAATAAGAGGATGCGTTGCGAGATGAATAACCGTACGAGTTATTCGCGGCTGCGTGGCACGCTTCACGAAAGATGGGAATCTCACTTTCGTCACACGATGTTATAAAATTATTAAAAAAATAATAATAATAAATAATAATAACAATAATGCTAATAATAAATAATAATAGTAATATTAAGAAGAATAAGAGGAAAAAAAGATTAAAAATAAATAAATATAAATGATAATAACAATATATTGCGTGAATGCATGGGCGATTCGCAAATTGTGCGAAAGCGATAAGAGAGAGAGAGAGGGGGGGGGGGGCGAGGAGGGGTAACAAACGAAAATAAAATTAAAAAACGAAAAACAGAAAAACAAAACGACGAATGCGATTCGTGAAAGCCTTACGAACGAAGAAAATCGACTGACGAAACGCCCACCAGAGGGCGCAACGATCGATCATCCTCGTGGGGAAATCTCGTGTACGAAACGAAACAAAAAAAAAAACAAATATACAAACGAACGAAAAGAAACAAAATATTAAAAATAAAAACAAAAAAAAATAAGAAACGAATTAAAAGCGCCCCCTCTCGACTATTTTGCGACAACAACGCGTTTATTTATTAATTTTGACGTAATTATATTGTTTTTGTTTTTTTTTTTATTGATTTCTCTCTCTCTCTCTCTCTCTCTCTCTCGCTTTTCGAATTTATCATTGGACGGACGAGAGAGTTATTGGCGAGAACGATAGAACG
The DNA here is from genome assembly GCA_946811545.1 of Netelia fuscicornis. Lineage (NCBI taxonomy): Eukaryota > Metazoa > Arthropoda > Insecta > Hymenoptera > Ichneumonidae > Netelia > Netelia fuscicornis. The sequence goes on from OX328014.1 coordinate 9,740,770, forward strand.
AAATTTGTATTTTTATTCTCTCGTTCGAGGAAAAATGTGCGATCGCCTCGAAACGTTTTGTCGTTTTTTTTTTGTTTGTTCTTTCTATATGTCAATTTTTTTGTTTTTAATAATTTGTCTTTTTTTTTCCCTGTAAATTAGTTCATCGTTATAGGAGAAATTAAGGAAAACTATATCTCGTTGTGATCGTCGAACTTGGACCTCGTGCGAGACCTCGTTCGACATGTCTAATTATGGATTAAAGAAAAGAAACGAAAAACACAAAAAAAAACAAAACTAACAAAAAATAAGAAAACAGAGGAAAACAAAAAAAAAATATCACAAAGTTCAAATTCATATCTCGTCTTGTTATTTATTTCGCGTCCTGCAACCTCAATTTTCCTACCTTGTCTTACCACGTGTCGTCGACGAGTTTACAAAAAAAAAAGTCGAGAGAGAGTTTACAAAAAAAAAAAAAAAAGAAAAAAAAAATTTTCCACAATTTTCTCGATCCAAATTAAATCGAATAATTTTTCATTGTCTGAATTTTCCAATGACGTTTCCAATTTTTAAATTTATTATCGTTCGATGAATACAATTTACTTTCCAATTTATAATTTAATTGTATTATTTTTTATTGTTCGATTATTTTATCGAAATTTAATTCGTGGGGGAAATTATTTTGAAGATGGAATAGGGAACGGTATAAGAATGAGATTTGTTGTTTGAGTTGTTTGGATTTTGGGAATTTGCGTTGGGATTAGAATTAAATATTCAATTTCAAATTGAAATTATTTAATTGAATTTTCATTCAATTATTAGCATAATTTTTATAATCATCATTGAATCATTTTTTCCTTATCAGTCAGTTCAATTATCAAATCGTTACTAAACTAAATAAAAATACAAAAAAAAAAAAAACAATCAATCGTAAATCAAATTTTCCAATTTTCAAATTATTAAAAATAAAAAATACTGAATACTGAACCATTTCTTCCTTATCAGTCAGTTCAATTATCAAATCGTTACTAAATTAACTAAAAATAAAATTAAAAACAATCCAATCGATCATAAATCGAATTTTTCAATTTTCAAATTATTAAAAATAAAAAAGTACTAAATTAAAATTATCTCGTTCAACAAATACACAATTCCATATTTTCCACTGAAAATGGAACCAAACGAAAATTTAAAATTAAATAAATCAAAACAAAAATTTCATTTTTTCCGTTTCAATTTTTTTTCTTTTCCATTTTATTTTATTTTTTTTTCCAAATAAATTTAAAAAATAAGTGCCACATTTCGTCTTGGAATTTTCAGTACAGAAAGGAAGATCGATTTTCGCATTCGCAACCGGTCACGCGATTTGTTTATTTCCATTTGTTCCATCCGCAGCGCGTTATATCGACGAGCTCTATTCCTAAACGACTGCGGTCAGGGGGAAGGGGAACGTATCTTCGATCTGTTGATTCGAACGTATCGTGCAATACACGACGGTAAAATATCGAGGACGGTGCTGCAAAAATATGTTCGACGTTTTTTTTCTTTTTTTTTTTCTCTTATTATTCGTTTCTCTCTCTCTCTCTCTCTCTCACTCTCTCCTCGCCACAATCGAAGAACGACGAGGCTTGGCACTTTTCACGTCGCGTCGCTGGAACAGCCTGGCGACAGTTGGAGAACGATTTGCCCCGCCGTCTGGGAAACAATAACTCGTCGCCTCGCGTCGTAGAAATAGAAAATTGGAGTGGACGATAAGAAAGAATTTTTTTTTGTTTTTTTTTTTTTTGTTTTCTTTTAAATGTAAATAAAACATTCGATAGGAAACGAGACGACATCTGGTGATTGAGGATAAAAATGTTCTTTTTTGTTTTGTTTAAATGGGCTTTATTTTTTGGGGGAAATTTTTAAGGTGGAAATTATTGAATTGTTATTGTTGTTGTTATTATTTTTATAATCGTTATTGAATCGTTTCTTATTCACGAGTCGGGTTAATTATTAAATTGTTATTAAATTAAATAAGGATAGTGACGAATAATACAATCGATTGTAAACAGAATTTTTTCAAATTGAAAATTTTTAGAACAAAGGTAAATTAAAATTAATTAAAATTTATTTTCCAATTATTAATTCAAATTTAAATTTGTTAAAAAAAACTTGGTTTGTTTTAAAAAGATATAATAATAAATTAGATAAAATTGTTATATTAAAACAAGAGATTGGATTTTTGGAATTAGAAATTTTATACAAATTTTTTTTTTTTCAATTGTAAATGAAACATTCGACAGGAAACGAGACGACATCTGGTGGCTGAGGATGAAAATGTTGTTTTTTGTTTAAATTGGCTTTAATTCTTGGGGGAAATTTTTAAGTTTGAAATTATTTAATTGAATTTTTATTGAATTGTTATTGTCGTTTGTTATTATTTTTATAATCGTTATTGAATTAAATAAGGATAGTGACGAATAATACAATTGATTGTAAACAGAATTTTTTCAAATTGAAAATTTTTAGAACAAAGGTAAATTAAAATTAATTAAAATTTATTTTCCAATTTTTAATTCAAATTTAAATAACGCAATTCGAGACGATGACGAGTGTTTAAACAAAAAATTTGGCTTCTTTTAAAAAGATTAAATAATAAATTAGATAAAATTGTTGAATTAAAAAAGAGATTGGATTTTTGGAATTAGAAATTTTATACAAATTTTAGAAATAAAAAAAAATTTTTTTTTTAAATTTTAGATGAAAAAGTATTAACCAAAGCTATGAAGCTACGTTGTTGTACTATGGGTGTAAATATAGATGGAGCGTGGCACTTGTACAGTGCGAGCTGGTGACGGTTCGTCTCTCGAACTCGTCGGTTCTTGTCTTTTTTTTTTTCACGGTAGGACACGAGAATAGAATCCATTCTCCGCAATGTCTAGAATGCTCTCATCTTACAAATATAATCCCAGATTCGTTATGTCCTCTCTCTAAACATTAACGACGTATTAAAAAAAAAAAAAAAAAACTTGAAATTTCCATGAACTTTTGTCACTTTGAAGTTCCCTTCTTTACCGACGCTTCAAAATATCAGAAAAAAACTCACGAAAACACTCCATGCCGTTGTTAAGTACTCGACATTTTTTTTTTTTTTTTACAAAATTTACGAAATAACAAATCTTTTTTGAAATTTTTGAAAATTGATTTTTTCTACGTTTCCTCGACAAAGTCACGATTCCGTTAAAAATAAATATACATTCATTCTTGTTGGTTCAAAATTTTTACGAAAGCTCGAAAAAAGTGATAATTTTCAAAAGAATTTAATTAAATGCAATTTATTCAAATCAATCTACAAAAAAAAAAAATATAAATAAAACACTAATAAAATTATTTTGAACTCGAAGGTTGAAAATTATTTTCAGAATTTTTGAACCACTGTTACAAACATTTCTTGATTAAAAAAAAACATCAAAATATTCCGCATAAAGTAAATTAAAAAAAATTATACAAATTTCGTAAAATATAAAAATCAATTTTCCGTTATTTTTGAAAATCATTATTTCCTTTTTTTTTTAAATATACAATTGTCTCTATAACAAATATATATATACACACCCATATTTAATTTACAAAACAAAAAGAAAAACAAAAAAATCATAAACACACTAATAAAATTATTTTCAACTCGAAGGTTGAAAATTATTTTCAAAATTGTTGAACGACTGTTGCAAACATTTCTTAATCCAAAAAAAAACATCAAAATATTCCGCATAAAGTAAATTAAAAAATTATACAAATTTCGTAAAATATAAAAATCAATTTTCCGTTATTTTTGAAAATCACTATTTCCTTTGTTTTTAAATATACAATTGTTTCTATAAAAAAATAGATATATACACCCACATTTAATTTACAAAAAAAAAAAAAAAATAACAAGAAAATCATAAACAAACTAATAAAATTATTTTGAACTCGAAGGTTGAAAATTATTTTTTAAATTGTTGAACCACGTGGTGTTGTTCGAGTTCGAGTGAATAACTCTGCGGATTTGCTATAAGTATACAATGTTATCGGTGCACATTGTACATAAGGAAAGCCGGAGTAGAAAAAAGGAACAAAAAAGAGCCGTGAGGATAGATGTTTGCCCGATTCGAGTCTCAGGGCGTTCGATAGACGTTCTACACGAGTAGAGATATTTCCTTCGCTCGTATAGTTGCACGAGTCTACACACGAGAAATGCGACGTGTTTACGTTGAAATCGTGTGATTTCTACAATATATACATAGGCTTACGACGAAGTGTATCGCACCGATTAACATATATATATATATACACACACACAAACGCACGTGTACACCTACAGGGTGAGCCATTTTAAGTGTCGCTGGTGAATTTTCTAAATATTGTTTAAGAAACCTTACCCAATTTCAAGTATTTTTTACCTCTTGCAATTTTTCTCAAAAATCTTCGGTTCTCGAGTAAAAAATTCATGAAAATCCAAAAATTCGTTCACACTTTCTTAATTATCTTGAAAAATAAAAATTTTAGAAAAATATTTTTCGAACAAAAGATTCTCGTTTTTTTATGACAAATATAAATTTGCTAAAACAAATATTAGTTGTGATAAAAAAAAGAATTTGACCTCGAAATGACATTGAAAGGTTTCATCTGAGATCGAACGAGTAATACGATTTTACGTTCTTCTTCGAATCTTGAAACTTTTGTACGAAACATTTCTTTTTCGCCAATATTGTTTCTATTGTTGAAAGATTATTTGATGGATTTAAAATGGGACAGACTGTAGACACGTTGTATCGATGTTCGATTACAACGCGAAGCTGCATAAAATAACACAGTGCCCTGTCAGTCCACATTGGCGAGAGTAAACATCGAAAATAGACTCATCGAGGAGGGGGGGGGCGGGGGGGGGGGCGGGGTACAGCGATATGAGATTAGAGTGGTACAGTGATTGGCCGATATAAACGAACAATAAAATATTTCTATTACAGGCAATTTATTTTAAGAGACGACACACTCTTGACATAAATTGAAAACAAAAATAAATAAACAAAAACAAACAAACAAAAAATTGAACTTAAATCGATTAAACATTGTGGTGAGAAGAACGAGGCTGAATTCTTCGTAATATCAGATGTGAAAAAATATAAATTAGTTAAATTAATTAAAAAATTAATCAATAAATTAATTGCAAATTATTTTCTGAAAAGATAATTTCGCATGTTTTTTTTTAATCGTTGAATAAATAATTTTAATATCGTTTCATTCCTTTCATAAATAATTGGGAACTAATTTTTATTTTTCGATTAAAAAATTATGAATTATATAATCTTAAATCAATTAATAGAAATTAAATAAAAGGAAAGCTATAAATCAATTAAATAAATTAAAAAATTAATCAATTAAATTAATTAAAAATTCGTTTTTTAAAGATTATAATTTCGAATATTTTTTTTTTATTATTGAATAAATAATTTTGATATCGTTTCGTTCCTGTAACAAATAATTGAGAACCGATTTGTTTATTTTCCAATTTTTAAATTATGAAAAGTAAAATTACAAATTATATAATATTTTTATATAGAACGTTATCGATGTGATAAACATTATTTAATTTATAATGACAATAAATCGTGATAAACAATTCCGATAACATCGTAACAATGATGTTACGATCCGTGGATTTCGATATACGCTTGGACAAACGTGAAAAACGAATTTATTTTAAGAAAACGACGAAATTATGTCAGTCACAGAGAAACCCTGAGTTCTTCGTTCAACGACACTCGCTTAAATATAAACCGTGAAAAAAAAACGCAAGTTACCGTCAGCTTGGCAAAAAATTCGGTGACTGTGACGATTTTTTTAAAATTTCAAAAAAAAAAAAAAAAAATGAAGAAAATTATTGTTATTATTTTTTCTTTACAAAACTCCTTACAAGCCGAGAGGTCTAATAATATTTTCATCAAATTATACGTTTATAGATATTTTAGTTTACATCTCAAAATTCTCAAATCTTATTTTTTTTATAAACCGAATAATCTCGAGATAAAATTCTGATAAGTGTTTACGAGGCCAAGACGTTACGCAACGAGAGTACGAACGAGTCATCGACGCGAGTAATCGGAAATATTGCATCGACGAACGGTAAAATTTTATTTTGCGGAAAATTTTTGCGAAATTAACGAATTCGATGAATTTTTGATAAGACAATTTTTCTTTTTTTTTTCATCGACGATAATTAATTTTTGACTCGTGATTTGTTTTTTTGTTACACGATCGAATTTTTATTACGAAAAAGTAATATCTCTTGTTGGGAAATAAAAATGGTTTTTTTTTGGGAAAAAATTTTTTTTTCTTTTTTAATAAAAATAAAAAAAAGAGCTCGGTTTGCCCCCCCCCCCCCCGCCCCTCTTTCTCTCAAAGTCTTTTTGGGACGTGGACAATTGTTTTGGAAATTCCATCGAATCGGATTACACGTGCGCGAGGTCATTGAACTTTTCGGTGTAACTATGCGACTCTTTCGAAATAATCGCGAATTTACCCGGCGAACTTCGTAAAGAAGGAAAAAAAAAATGCAAATTTTGGTTACCTTTTGTATTCTTACGCAACAACTTTTTCAGTTCTCGCACAAAGACTCTCTCGGTCTAGTTGGGAATCGACCAAAAAAAGCTGAGGTCGATCAACGCGTGGCGAACCAATGAAATTCTGAATGTCTTCTCGGAATTAAGAAATTCCACTTTAATAATGCAAAAATAATAATAAATAATTCTGAAATATATTGCAGAATTATTTATTATTTATTATTATTATTTTTACCTACCATCCCAATAATAATAATAATAATAATAATAAATAATATTTATTATTTTTAATAAATAAATATTTAATATTTATTATAATAAATAATTATTATTATTATTATTATATAATATAATAATAATAATAATAATAATAATAATAATAAATATTATTTATTATAATAAATATTAAATATTTATTTATTAAAAATAATAAATATTAATAATAATAATAATAATAAATATTATTTATTATAATAAATATTAAATATTTATTTATTAAAAATAATAAATATTATTTATTATTATTATTATTATTATTATTAATATTATTATTATTTTTACCTACCATCCCAATAATAATAATAATAAATAATATTTATTATTATTATTATTATATATTTATTATTATTAATTATTATATATTTATTATTATTAATTATTATACTAATTATTATGATAAAATAATTACATAATATATATATATTTTTATATAATTATTTTATGATTGAAAATGCACAATCTTCGCCGTTGCGCTTAATGTTTCAAAAGTGGTCCTGAGTACAAGGAAATAAAAAAAATAAATAAAAAAAAGACCGTAAAATTGCTACACGTTATACGCGCTATTGTACCGAGAAAGGAGAGGGGGGAGGGAGAGAGAGAGAGACTTCAAGCTGAGGCCATCCCGTCTGTGAAAACGAGAACTCCGTTGACCTCGTCCCTTATTATAACGTTTGTAACGCCGTAGGCGAAATGCCTCGACGCAAGGGAGCTCCGCCATGCGGTGCCTCGTGCGCTCTTCTTGACCAGCGAATAACGAATGTGGGACATATTTCACTCACGGCCGTGAATACAAATCGTTCGAGAATTAAATTAATTTACGCGTATCAATCGACCCTGCCACGCGTGTCATAATATCGTGGTATTTTATTTTTTCCATTGTTTCGATAATTTGTTAATGTTTTTATTTGTTATTTGGGAAGATCATCGACTACGCCATTTTGTATTTCGAAAATTTTCCATTCCAATTGTAGTGAGTATGTAGTGCGTTTTAAAAGTCACTAAAACAATCGAATTTGCCTTATTTCCGGTTCTTGGATGGATTTTCGAAGCCGCCATCTTGAATTTCTTAAAATCCGGTTGAGATTAATTTCTTAGCTGACGAGGTAAAATGAAAAAAATTCAGATATCTTATGGAAATATATTATATTATTTATCGTGGTCTCGCAACGATATAATATTTTTTTTTAACACAGCGTGGTTGAAGCACTGTGTTTGCTTTCATCGTTCGAGTTTATTATTTCATTCTTAAAATGGAGAGCGTTCATTGATAAGAGAACGAGAGCTTATAGGTTGGACTCGTATCGCAGAGAAAAATCACTCGAGTTGATAATAATTAATCAGAAGAGTTTTCGATGGAATTTAGACTCACTTCGATTTCTAGCTAGCTGGTTAAAACTTCGGAAATATATTTCAAACATTCAGTCTTGAAAGTTTTTCGTGAATTAAAAAGAATAATAAATAGTGACCTAGCGTGCACGGAGCAAAAAGAAAACAAAAGGGAAGCATCTTTTCTGCAACACAGCGAGACTCCCCCACTCTTCACCTTTTCGCGACATCCGTGAGAACGAGGAGAACTCGCGCAGGCGCAAAGAACGCAGCTAAACTGACAGTTCCAAGATGGCCACCACTGAGTCAGCAAGCACGTATGTATTCTTCGTGTTTCTAGCTTGTACAAAGCAGCCTTTGTCCCCGGTGTTTTCGTAATTCATATTGATGTTTTATTGCGCAACAATATGTACCATATTTCAATGAATTCTAAGTCGAGTGTCCATAGATCGATTGTTTGTAAGGAAATGGGGAATACGAAATTCCATTGTCCTTAATTTGTCACGTGACGATATCAATGACGAACTGTCGTGCGCGTTACGAACTATTTTCTTTTTCTTTTATTTTTAATACGATGAGTTTGTTTTCGTATTAGTGAGATTCTTTTCTAATGCCAAAAGTAAGGTTATTTGTAAACAAGGAACGTAACGAGAATGATTTATCGTTAGTCTATGTTATTTTGCGAGTGACAATAATGGCATACGCCACGAAAAATCTCCCTTTATTCATTGATCTCATGAATGCGATATGAAATATTGACAAAGACGGTAACAATGTTTGAGCGAAAGATTTGCATTTTATTATCAGAGAATTATATATTCTTCTAAATAGTTGATAATTCGTCGAAAAAATACTCGCAGAATTAATGGGAGGAATATAGCGTTCTATCCTTTTGTCAAAAAGAACAACGGTCTCGTGAGAAATTGGATTACAGTTTTTGTTACCGACTGAGTCTTTCACACATAACCTTATCGTAATATTTCCATCCGTATTCTATAAAATAAGTTGTCCATGGAATGTATGTATAATAATGTACGTGTTGGTTGTTGATACAGAGTGCTTACAAAGTGTTGAATTTCGAATAAACCTGTGTACGTCGAATTACCAATTTTTGTTTTTGATTACCCTAAAATCCTTTCCTACCATCCCAACATAGACAACAGTATTTTCAAATAATTAATAACGGTGCTTAACCCAATTATACGAAACAAAAGTGCTTTTCAAAAATTAAATGATTTTTCTAACCTAAAAAATAAACAATGAAATTTCAGCTGTAATTTACGAACGTTGGAGCTTTAATTATAAAGAGAGTCAATCAAACAAACGATGAATCGAATAAAATCGTGTAAAAATTTATTGAAATTCGATATGAGAAACTGGATTTATCCAGTTTCAAAATTACACTCGTTCTGCACGAGATCAAATATTGCAGAAACGAGAAAGTTTCGCCTGTCTAGAACCAGAAGAACTTCGTTCACGTTACCTCGCCATTACGCGACGAGCTATTCCCCTATGTACGTATGTGTGATTCGTGAATTTACTTAATGTTAGGTTATAACTATTTATTTTCGTTTATAAATACTCCAATCACTTTTTATATTATATAGTAATTATTGGAGATTTAGCGAACAGTAGAACTCGGAAGAATGTTATTCAACAAGAAGGTTATTTGATTCAAATCGAAATTTCCGTTAGAGGATTAGATCGGCCATTTTGAATTGTGTGCTCCGCCATCTTGGCTTCTAAACATTGGAATTTAATCTCAGCGATATTCACAACTGTCAAATATCAATTCCATTCAAATTTCTAATTGTTAAATGTTATTCAATGCAAACGTTGATTTGTAAAGTTAGGTTAATAGGAAACGAAGAGCCTACTACTGAAATATAAACGTATTGAATAAGGCTAAATATGGAAATGAGTTAATCAAAATTTAAGAGAAAATAGGTTGGGATTGAAAAAATGAAAAATAATATAAAAACTGTTACAGAAACACAATGGAATCGCATTACATCAGAGGCGAACACACTTTGAGGGTGCCCATGTCCCTTTTTAGAAAGAATCGGGAACGACTGGTTGAACGCCTGAGAAAGACTCCAGGTGTTCCAGCTTCTGGTGCGATTGTACTTTTGCAAGGTGGCCAAGAAATACCGTTCAACGATACTGATATTAATTATGAATTCAGGCAGGTGAGAAAAAACAAAAATGGTTGAGCAACGCACTGTTGCATTTTGCTTCGTCTTAAAGTAATTGATTGACATACTTAATAATATTATTACCAATTCAGCAATAAAATGTTTAATGATGATAAATGTCTTGGATTTGCTTACGCAGATTATTTAGTTTTAAAAATATATATATTCTTATGAAGATGTAACATTTTATATAAATAAAATTCTCAACAGGAATCCTTTTTCCAATGGTGCTTTGGCGTTGAAGAACCTGATTGCATGGGAGCTCTTGATATTGCAACCGGGACATCCATACTCCTGGTTCCAAAGTTGCCGAAAGAATATGAGATTTGGTGCGGCAAACTGAGCACTTGCGATGACTTCAAAAAAATATACGGCACGGACAAAGTTTATTATACTACCGACGTGGCGTCTGTGATACTTGATTTAAATCCCAAAATGTTATTAACTTTGGTAAGATTTGACTTAACGAATCTTCAACAACTTATCTGTAACAACAGTTTTAAATTGAATTAATAACGGAATTTTATTTCTGACAAACAGCATGGCCAAAACAGTGACAGCAAACTCTTTGCGCAAGAAGCTACATACGATGGAATTGATAAGTAAGGAGCGACAATTTGTGCCTATCGGAACTTGAGTTGAATGTTACTGTTATTAAAATTGATTTTATTATTTCCAGATCCCTTGTGAACAACGAAATACTGTATCCGGCCATTTGCGAATGGTGAGTACACTTCGTAATTGAATTAATATTCAAACTAGCATTTTGAAGATTAGATTTTACACACCGTCGCAATTTCAGAATTTAAAAACGTTTTAAAAATACAACACATTCGTTGACTTTGTATTTATAATCGACAACGTCAGAGTGGTATTCGAGGTTGAATTGCAAATTGTGATTGGAAGTCTGCGAGATTTAAAACAACGAATGGCAAAGAATTTGACTAACAATCGACCAAGTTCAAGTAACTGCGTAGAAAGTTCATAAACCTAAAAATTGACAGAGAATCGAAATGCGCGGTTTGTCACAGAAAACTAGTCGAATTTCACTTATAACTGATACGTTCAAAAGTTCTGTGATCGATCTGAAAAGAAAATCTCGCAATTCTGTGTCCGCACGCGAACAAAAATATGTTATCACGAATTTTTTCTCACACTTTTCGCTCGACCGAATCCTTCTCAAGATTAACGCATAGATCCGCGACTTCTGGTCGTAGAAGAACAAAGAGAACCACTTCATTGACGCGTACAAGTATTTTGATGCAAGAAGGTATGAAAATTCATGAAGTTGCAATGGTTGTACAAAGAAGTCAAGACATTGATCGACTTCTTGATACCAAAAATGATATCGCATCATTCAAAGATAAATCTGACAAAATTCCAAGTGCTGAAAAACAGAAGGAAATTCAAATTGAGACAGCGGAGGGAACTGCGATACTCTACAGTTCGGACATATTTGAAAGTCCTGAAAACGAGACAATGAATGAAAATTTTCCAACTCGTCCAACGGGTCCGATAATCAAGAACATGATAACTGACGAAATTAATTGTCGAGTTGCTCTCGAAGCCCTCAAGGAAATTATGAAGCTTGAGAGTGATGAGGATTCTTACAAAATGATTGAAACAAATCTCGAAAACCAGCCCATGCTAAACGGGCGTGAAAGAGTTTTGAGACAATTGACCGACATGATAGCAAAGACTCGAGGCAACGAAATGATTATCGAGGCACTTCGAATTCTTGCCAGGGACAAAGTGAGTTTGCCAAAAAATCGACACAAAGATCATCTGTGCGACGAGCTGCTGATACGTGCCACGAATGGACAAGTCAATCTTTCTCAACTGTGCGATGTGTCAAAAATTTTATCGTCTTACAAGGATTCCAGCTATCGAGAAACTTTGGACGCTCTCTGGATTGTAATGAAGATTAGAGAATCCGACATAGATGAGAATAATTTGTCTGCCTTGTTCAAGCTGCTCTCTCATTTCCATGACAATCAAACCTTCGTCAAAGCCATATTATCCAAAAAATTGTCCATTTACTGGTGGAAATTGAGCGGCGTGGATATTTCTGAAATATTGGATACCATGAGAAATGACAATGATCCAGGATATGTTCTAGATTTTGCCCGAAAATGGTCGAGATTGTTCATGAATACAGCGAGCGAAGTTGAGTTGTTAAATTTCATGAGCAGCTCTATGAAGATGAAATTTCTGGAAAAAAGTAATTTGGAAAAATCATTGGCAAGATACATGAGAGACAGAGGACTCGACACTAAAAATCCAGCTTTGATTGCATTAATAATGAGTTATTGTGGCAAGCACCGCATAAGAAATTCTCAAATTTTTGATATCTGTGCAAAATATTTGATAGCAAATTCGAAAAATATTCCAACCTCACTATTGGCCTCAATTTTGGTCCCATTCGGATACTTGAACTACGCTATTTCAAGGGATGAGACTTTTTGGCAAAATTTCGAGAATCTCCTCGCTATGAAATTTCATCGCTTGGAAACTAACGATGCTTTGAACATTTTACTGTCGTTGATTTATCTCCAACGCAAACCCTTTGAACTCGTTGATCGTGTTTTCACTCGTGATTTTCTTGACAAATTACACGAAAAAAACGACGCAGCGACGATAATATATCTGAGAGAAAAATTACGTCTGCTGGACCGAGCCATGGCGTTCGAAGACAGTGACTACACCTTGCGGATGATTCCGGAACCAACTAGCGAAAGAACGGTTTACATGAGAGCGAGAATAAAACGAGTCACTAATCTGATTTATAGCCAATTGTCGAAAATAGTCGGCGGTGGAAATAGATTGAGCAAAAGAGTTATGCTAGGACCCCTGTCAAACATTGATTTGTACACTTTGGACGTTCTCATTCATTCGAAAGTTAAAAATTCGTCGATATTTTCATTGACGAGTAAAAATAATTTTGAGAACGAAAACACAGCTGTTTTTATTCATCTACCCGAGCATTATTGTCGGAACACGACTATACTGATCGGACCTCAGGAAATGAGAATTCGTCATTTGAGAAAATTAGGATTTAAGGTTATGTCACTAAATTACAAGCTTCTGCTGACACTGCGCCATCTACCGGACGGGATGAGTGACTATCTCTTCGAGAGATTACGAAGTGCCGAAAACACTTAGGGAGTGCTAATCTTTTAGGAATTGTTAGACAATTTCATTTATAATTCTTTTTTTTTCGTTGTTTTAGGTCAATTGGCCAGGTACTAGCTTTTTTTGTAGAGATGTATCGTCTTATGTTTATTAAAAAATACTTATGTCAAAATTATACATTTTTTTCGTCCAAAAAGGCTTTAACGTCAGGTTGCAAAATTAGAAATTGTCCGCACTATACGAATATCACACTCTCGTCCCTGAAATAAAAAAGTCGCCCGCCGCCATATGAGGGAAAAATGTGAAAATTAAGTTTTTTCGACTTTTAACGAGCACAATGTTAAAATTTGGCACTAAAACCGTGGTATTCGTGTTCTACGGGGATTTCCGATTTCATGACCATTCTATGATTTATTATATATACAGGTATAACGGCAAATAGGCGGAGGGTTACGTTTGCGCGGGAATTTTAAATCTCCTAACCTGCGTACACATAACCTATAACATCAAACTTGCTACTAACGTTGCGAATAGTGACAATTCTAACAATATATCTATAATAATATACTATAATTACATAATAATAATATAACGTAGAACAATATACGTATTCTTATTGAAAATCCAAATAACTCAACTAATACATGATTCTTCCATTTTATTTTCATTCACAGTCGCGTCATTAAAACACCGGAGGAACTCGAGGTGCTGCGATACGTCGCCAAAGTTAGTTCGGATGCTCACAAAGTCGTAATGAGAAGCGTGCGTGAGGGTTTCACAGAATTTCAAGCAGAAGCAATATTCAAACACTACGTGTATTCTATCGGTGGCTGCCGGCATGTTTCCTACACGTGCATATGTGGTTCTGGACACAACGGATCGTACTTGCATTACGGACACGCAGGAGCACCGAATAACAAAGTTATACGAGACGGTGATATGTGGTAAGGTGCGCCAAGATTGTACGATATTTGTGATAGAATTTATTGTATATTTGACACACGACGACACTTATTATCAACGTAACACACACACACACAAAGTTCTATTGACTACTTTCGTCGCTCCTCACATGTTCACTCTCCGCTGGTCTTCGACTGACTGACGACACCGCCATCTCTCCTCTCCCGCTCGACTTACCACGCCACCGCTCACCAGTGCTGCGCAGTAGCACTGTGCGCATCCAGTGGACGAGCCGTTAGACGACTGACAGAATGAACTGAAACATAAATAATGCAAACACCTCTCAAACTCTGACACTATGAATTCGTCATAATATTTTCCGTTGATATATCTTACTAAAATTGTATTGTATTTTCTGTTTTTAAATTAATACAGCCTTTTCGACATGGGTGGTAATTACTGCGGTTACGCTGCCGATATAACATGCAGTTTTCCGGCAAATGGGAAATTCACAGCAAACCAGAAAATTATATACAACGCAGTCTTGAACGCTCGGAACGCCGTGATCGTAGCCGCGAAGCCTGGTGTGAAGTGGACGGATATGCATCTTCTGGCTAATCGACATTTGCTTCAGTCACTCAAAGATGGCG
This sequence comes from Netelia fuscicornis, assembly GCA_946811545.1. Lineage (NCBI taxonomy): Eukaryota > Metazoa > Arthropoda > Insecta > Hymenoptera > Ichneumonidae > Netelia > Netelia fuscicornis. Next base: position 9,755,818 of record OX328014.1, read on the forward strand.
GTTTATTACGCGGTGAAGTCGATGAGATGATAAAAGCAGGTCTGAATGAAATTTTCCAACCTCACGGTTTGGGCCATCTTATGGGTCTCGACGTTCATGACGTTGGCGGTTATTTACCGGGAAATCCGGAACGTTCGGACAAGCCTGGACTCCGTCGGTTGAGAACCGCTAGAGTCTTGGAAGCTGGAATGGTTCTCACTATCGAGCCTGGCTGTTATTTCATCGATTGCGTGAGTACAAAAAATCGTTCGGCTCGTTTCTTTTTAACCTAAAATTCTCTAATATTTGCCTTTTCGTACTTAAAGTTAATAAATTATTTGTAACTCATTCTTTAATTTCTTCATATTTATTTTTCAAATTCTGCAGTTGCTGGATGCGGCGCTCGTACATTCGGAACAAAAAAAATTCATCGTCGAGGAGAAATTATCGAGTTTTCGTGGATTCGGTGGTGTTCGAATAGAAGATGATGTCTTGATTACCGAAACGGGAGTCGAGAATTTCACTTTTGTCCCACGCACGTGTGTATAAAATTAAATCTTGTTATAACTATAATAGTATTTTTATTAGGCGACGTTAAAAAAAAGTTTGCTTTTATCGTTATTTAAAAAACAGCACTAAGTACACAGAAAGGTACTCAGTACTCATATAGTACTTAATTTGAGGTACTTAAAAAGATCAAAGTACTAAAAATTTACTTAATTCCAAGTACTAAAGAAGTGCTAAGTACTCAGAAAATACTTGTTACGAAGAACTGAAAGGTATTAAGTATTCAAAGAGTACTTAGTATTCAGAAAGTACTAAGTACTTCATAAGTAGCATGTACTCAGAAAGTATTTTATTCTAAGCAGGTACATAGTGATAAATAACACACTAAGTACTTAAAAAGTATTGCAGGCTCCATTCTAAGTACTCAAGTACTAAAAATGTACTTAATTCCAAGTAATAAAGAAGTGCTAAGTACTCAGAAAATACCTGGTACGAAGAACTGAGAGGTATTAAGTATTCAAAGAGTACTTAATATTCAGAAAGTACTAAGTACTCCAAAAGTATCATGTACTCAGAAAGTATTTTATTCTAAGCAGGTATTCAGTGATAAGTAACACACTGAGTACTCAAAACGTATCAGGTGTTCCATTCTAAGTAATCACGTACTAAAAGTGTACTTAATTCCAAGTACTAAAGAAGTGCCAAGTACTAAAAAAATACTCGGTACGAAGAACTGAAAGATATTAAGTATTCAAAGAGTACTTAGTATTCAGAAAGTACTAAGTGCTACAAAAGTATCATGTACTCAGAAAGTATTTTATTCTAAGTAGGTACTCAGCGATAAATAACACACTGAGTACTCGAAAAGTATTGAGTGCTCCATTCTAAATATTCAGTGATAAGATCAAGTTCGTATAAATACTCAACAGTCTTAATATTTCCAACTAATCTCAAATATTCTTTCCTTCTTTTTGCAGAGTCGAGGAAATTGAGAAATGGATGGCCGAGGGCAGGGATGATCTACCACTGCCGCAGGAGAAAGCAGTAAAATCCTTGGCTTCGTTCAATCATTCCTTCTAACGACAGACCAAAAAGACCCCCACCTCGATGGGGAAGAAATTATTATTTGGGTCTAGCCCTTTACAATAGTTCAACACATTGTCGCAAAAAATTGTATTATAAAATCTTATACAGATTTGTATTTTTTTAAGAGAGCCTAAATACCGAGCTTTTCTCGATGGGATCGATTAATTGGCTCGAGTTTCGTTTAACTCGTGATACTTTAAATCCTGATAAGCTCCTCGAATCATTGCCCATTGTTGGACTCCCCCGAAATAAATGCGGACATAATCTCTCTCGGATTTCCCCACTCGACACTTTATCGAACCACGAACGACTGGTTTATCGCAGAACTCTTCGGCCAACAAGTTCGGGAAAGTCAGTGGGAAAAAAATGATATCCTGATAGGAGCTATCGAGTTCTAACGCTTCCGCTTTGATAATTTAAAAATCGTATGCTTTGTTTCAATTCTTTCCTCGGAATTCAAACGAGGTGTGAATTTATCTCTCGATAATTTATTCGAGAATAATATTGTTTATAAACAAAAATAAATGATTATTTTTTAAAAAACACATTGTTATTTTTGTTTTTAAATGTAATTTTATTTTTATTTCATGTTTGAATTTTTATTCGACGAATTCAATGTGGAGAGAATGTTGTACATACCAGAATGTAAATCTGTGCAATTTTTTAATTACTTTTGAATTTTAAATGAAGACACTTGTCGTGTTCATCACTCATATGGCGCGAAAAACAAATTATCCGACGCATTTTCGAGATTGTTCGAAGAGTACTGTACTTGGGAAATCGTGGAGGAAAACAAGTTTGACACTTTGCAAGTTTAATGGAGCTCTTTGAAAATCAAATATTCACGTTTTTTCAAACGATTTTCTTTCAGCTCTAGCTTATTTGTTTGACGTCCGGCTGAATGTTCTGGTTCTCTGAATTTCAAAATTCTGTCACCAGGTAAGAGTATCATTATTAATTATATAATTGATAATTCACAATTTTAATGAAAATTAACTTAGACAATAAATTTTCCAATTTTCAATCCAAACTAATAAATTTCATAAATAAACAGACTATAATCAATTCATTCCTTTGAACCAACGCACAACACTTATAAACTATCAAAATTAATAAAATTACACTTTTCCCCCAACATAAAAAATTTCAAAAAAACAAGACAATATTTTTTTTCAAGTTGACCTAAAACGCACAAAATTAATAAACTACTAAAATTGACAAAATTAATAAAATCAAATTTTTTCCCCACGATAAAAATTAAAAAAAAAAACCAGTCAAAATTTTTTTTCGCTCAGACATAAAATAGTTCTTGACCAAATGCTCACGAAAAATCTTTTACCACAATAGTAATAAAAATTAACCCAGACAATAAATTTCTCAATTTTCAATTCAAACTAATAAATTTAATAAACAAACAAACTATATCAATTCATTCTTTTGACCCAACACACAAAATTAATAAACTCCCAAAATTCCTACAATTAATAAAATCAAATTTTTTCCCCACAATAAAAATTAAAAAAAAACCCGTCAAAACTTTTTTTTTCAGTCGGACTTAAAATCGTTCTCGACCTAAAACGCTCAGGAAAAATCGTAAAATCTTGTTCCGATTCAAAAATCGTCGCGATTCGGCCCAGAAGAAAAAAAAATGGAAGCGGGGGAATCCCCCATACAATGACGGGAGTAAGCAGTACCCCGCGAGTCTCTGGTTCGCCGGCCGTCGCGCGAGACGTCGGTCGCTCCGCGCGCGGTTTATATACACGCTCCATTATCAGTATACTCTCAGTACATCGTGATTGTCCTTGACGAGCGCATTGCCGTTACATTACTCAAAACCGTGCACAATCGTTAAATTTTTCCCTTCGAAACTCAGAAAACCATTAAACGACAAACATCAAACCCAAACCCGAATGCAAACAACCATAACAAACAAACCTTCGAAACCCAGTGAAACAACAAAAAAACCAAAAAAGAAAAAACAAAAACAAAATTAAGAAATCCAAAAAAAAAAAAAAAAAAAAACGAGGAGAATAAAATCGACGATGTGAAATCACCCTTCGCCCAGTGAAACGCGACGTTTCGACGTTTCCCCGTCGCTTTTCTTTACTCGAATCAAACCCTGGCGGTGAGACAAAAACGATTAAAATTCAATAAGAAACAAAGAAAAAAAAAACAAAAAATTAGAAACAAAAACCGGAATATCAAAAGTGTAAATTCCTAGCGAAGGTAACAAACAAAAAAAGGGCGACGACAGTGTGCATGTGTGCGTATATATGTATTTATTCGTTCTCATAAGTCAGAGCCGGAGTGTCGCGAGAGCGAGGGAGAGAGCACGCGCGTGAGTGAGCTCGCGAGGGCGAGATCGAGATTGCGCGCGCATGAGCAACCGCTCGGTAGAGGGGGCAACAAGGTAGACCGAGAGTGAGAGAGAGTGCGCGCGCACACGGTGTGGATCGATCCAGGCCGGGTTCTGGCGAGCGCCGTGCGCGCCACTCGACGACGGCAACGCACGGAGCGTGCTCCTCTCGTTTTTGCCGCGGTGGCCGCACGCGCGTTGCCTCGCGTAGAAAGAAAGAGCGAGAGAGAGAGAGAGTGAGTGAGTGAGAGCCGCCTCATCGCGGTCTCGCGCTCGTCTCGTTCGCCCGTAATACCTGACGTCGGTTTTTACCTTTTTTTTTTTCATCATTCCCCCTCCACGCCTCCCTCCCACTCCTCCGCAAACGAGAGAAGTCTCGAGACTCTATTACGCTCCCCCCCTCCCCCCTCCTGCGCATTGGGACTCTATTTTCGCTTTCCGGTATCAAAATTCTCTCCCCACCCTTTTACCCCCCACTCTCGCGCATTTTCCTAAAAAGATATATATATATATATGTACGTATTTAAATAACTATATATATGTATATATATGTATGTATAACAATCAACGCGCGTACGTACGTCGTGTACTCTTGACGTCGGCTTTTTGGTATCTTTTTTCTTCTTTTTTTTTCTTTTTTTTTCTCTCTCTCTCTCTCTCTCTCTCTCTCTCTTATTTTATAATTCTCAACGTCAACACTAGAGAGAGAGGAGATATTCCGTTTCGAGGAAAACGCGAGCAACCGCCACTGTCGCCAGTACCTCGTGAGGCCTCGTCGTCGTCGTTTGTGCGCGCGCGAAAAAGTGAGAGAGAAAGAGAGAGAGAGAGAGAGAGAGAGCGGAGATTTTGTACGAATACGAGAGAGCTCTTCGTCATAGTGAAATTTTGGTGTCGATCTTGAGAAAGAAAATTTGCAATTGTTGGTTTTTAAAATTGTTTTTTTTTCTTTTTCTTTTTTTTTTTTGGATCTTTGTTGTTTCGACGAAAAGTGCGGAGTTGAGGTCGCAGGAAGGATCGTGATATATAATTGATTATTATTATTGTTTTTGTTTTGTCTTTAGAACTCGAAGTCGAAGAAAAAATTGAATTGGAAAATAAATCGATTTGTGAAATTGTTTGAAAACGAAAAATTGAGGATTTTTTTTGTTCCTTTTTGGAGAACAGTGAAAAGTCAAGGGTGAAAGGTAGGAAGAGAGAGAGAGGGAAAAAAATGATCGAAAAGTTGCCGAGCGTTTGGGTGTGACGTTGACCTCGCGAGTTCAACCCTTCGATCGTTCGCGACGACACGGTGCACGCAGCGAGTACTCCAGAGTAAAGAGAAAAAGGGAAAAAAAAAACGAAAGTTTTCCATACGAATTTGAGAATCGATACGAAATCAAGAGAAAAACAACAACAAATTTTTCGAATCGAATACGAGGAGGACGAAGAAATTTTGGATTTTGAAAAATAGAAAATCGAAACGCGTGACATTCTTCAACGATCTTCTAAGTTCCTCGATCGTAATCGAGATAATTTTTTGGGCACGTTTAAACGTCGAGTGAGGGTTGGAAAAAATGTTTCGGGACTCGTTCCGGCGGGCAAGAAAAAAAGATGAGGCAGGCTGGTGAACGAGACGAATGGTGCGAAAAAAAAGAAGCGCGAGCGATATAAAGAAGAGATCGAGAGAGAAAGTGAGAGAGGGAGAGAGAGGGAGGAAAAAAGCGCCAAGAGAGTCAGTCAAGCCGTTATCCGGTCACGCCTCCCCGGGCCAGAGAGACAATCCTGACCCGTGGAACGCGTTTCGAATCTCGTCAATTTTCCACGCTTGATGCGAAAAACAAACAATGTGCTATTGACATCCCGACTTCCCGGAACGAAACAACAAAAAAAAAAACAAGAACGAAGCAACGGGAGAACAGGAAAAACCGGAAAAGCTAAAAATAATCCTCCATTATTCCATTAGGAAAATCAATTTCGTAGTAAAATCGACGTAAGAGAAGAAGCGGGGAAAGAAGAAGAAGAAGAAGAAGAAGAAGAAGAAGAAAAATACGTTGTAGCGGAAAGCTGAGGTACATCCGCGTCTCGTAAAGCGCGTCGGATCGTTATTGACATCAGTCCCGCACCTGTCTCACACTTTTCTCGCCCTCGGGTAGCCCCTCCCCTTCCTCTCTTCATCAACGTTAGCCGCGCGTTCACGAAACTCGGCACGAATCTCTCGCATCACGCAAATTACGTCACGTTAAGCCTTGTTTGTTATCACGAGAGAATCTTCATTGACGTATAAAAAAAAGCGCACCGAGAGATTGCGACGAGGCACCTGCGTGTTGCGTAAAGAGCGGGATAACAAATAAAACGTTGCAAAACAAAAGTGTGAGAGAATAAAAAAAAAAGAAAAAAGAAACGAAGACGCGAAACGCGAAGTATAACGCAGTCGGTTCGTGAGGGAATTCCAGGGAGGAAGGAAGGAGCGAAGAAGAAGAGGAAGATAAAAAATATATAAGCCTCACGTGGGACAAAGATCGAGAGAGAGACGATCAGCTTCACACGGCATAAAAGAGAAAGGAAAGAGCGGAGGAGGACGTGATGTTTTGCTTCCAGAGTCCATTTACGCGAACGTCTCGTATGACGTCCGAGACGGCATCGTCCGGGACATCGTCACCGATTATGATCGGTACAGGCCAGAAGGACACGAGTCCGCCGTTGCTTTCGCCAAGCGGCATTTTGTCACCGACAACGATCCTCGAGTCCTCGGACAACGCTAAGAGGAGGGGCTCAGAAGCTAAGAGCGAAGGTTCCGGCTCGTCGTCGATACGTTTCATCGATCAGGTCTCGATATCCGGAGGCAGTAGTACCGAAACTTTACCGGGTATAAGAACGGATTATTTGGAAACGGAGCCACTCTCACCGGAGCCAGGTGCTAAGCAAGTATTACCTGGTAACATGGGTACCGTATGTGAAAGACCGATGCCGGTCGTGCCAATCGCGAACAATGCGATCTCGGTGAATAATCTGGATCGTCGTTACCAGAAGCGCAACAATGGTGGCACCAACGGTCTTGGAACAATGGCGAACATTCGGTTGGTCGACAACGACGTGGCAAGTCCGACGATCACGAATTCCGGGCTAGCCAAGTCGAATATCGGTAGTGGTAGCGGTGGGATCGGTTCAGGTGGCGCTGTTGTCAGTGGTGGTGGTAGATGGCGCAGGAAGCTTCTTCTGCGCCTAAGATCGTCCGATTCGTCCAACTCGAGCAACGGTGAGCCCTGCTCGACCTCACCGTCACCCTCGCCCATTAGCGCCAGTGACAATTCCAGATCGTCGTCATCGTCATCGAGGAATTCCAATTACAATAATCATAATGAGAATTACGATAATCAACATAATCGGCAGGATGGACAGGGGACGATCGGTACGAAGGCCCCCGTTGCCCGTAGACGCGAGGTGCCCTCTACTCTGATAGCACAGCCAGAGGGAGACGAGGATGAGGATCAGATCCCTTCTTGCAACACCGAGAATCTCGTCAATAAATCGCCCAGTATATTTACCTGTTCCGTCAACGATATACCCTCGTTGGAAAACGATTTTAGCGAGGATGAGGAAGATCAGGAACCCTCGAACTATGCTGAGATCGAGAACGATGAGGGCTTGTCGTTGCCTTCCAGCCCCGCAGCACTTGGCTCGACGAAGCTTGTAGCACCTCAACCACCGGTGGCCTATTACGGTTTCTTGTCGGTTAACGGTGGCGCCATGAGACAGGAAACCACCAGCACTAGTTCACCCCAATTGTCCTCGTCCGCTGTAGTCGATTCCGACGGATCTTCACCGGTAGTCAATGACATCAGCTCTTCCATCATCGGCGAGATTGTTAACGTTGGCGTCAGCCTCAAACCGGACAACATCGATGGAACCGGTTGTCTGCCAGCTGCTAGATCTTGTCCAAATCTTGAACAACAAAGTGCTGGATGTTCATCCGCTAGCGGATCATCCAGCTCCAGTCCGAGTCCTGGACCCGCTGGGCCTCGTTTCAAACCCCTGGAGGAGGGTGATATACAAGTGTGCTATCTCAATCACACGAGGACTCTAGTTAGCAAGATATTGTCCAGCAAGTTTCTACGGAGATGGGAAAATCATCATCTCTATCTCAACGATGCTTGCCTATCATCAAGAACGGTAAGATTTCTAGGTTACTTTCTCTATCGCAGGTGGAGGTGATTATGGGTTGTCTGATCGGGTGGATAATCGTTGATTCAGATTTGAGTTTGGATCATGATTCGTCTTTGATTTTGTCCATGGAAGATCGCGATAAATATAAGGGACGTGTAGGACCCAGTATCTAGGGTTGGATCAAACACTTTTTAGGGTCATGATGACTTAGGTCCGTTCTTCAGTTAACCTCAAATCTAGGCAGGCTAGTCAATTATCGATCGAATCAATGATAGATATTGGTAGATTATGTTCCTCAAGTTTGAATCATTTCTATCGTATAATTTTGAAGATGTATCGTTATTACTCTTGCTCATTTAACATCTCGAGTATACAGCCACCATTATAGGACGTCACTGCGTTTGACAAAATGGCCGATGCTCAAACTATATGAAAGAATGAAACATCACGCCCTTGATGCAATAAACATCTTGGATGATGCAAGACCAAACATTAGAATAGTTTACTGCGAGATATTATTATGCGGAAACTTAAATGACGTTAGACCAAACGAAATATACGTATAACCTCAAAAACATTTCAAAACGATTATTGAAAAAAGACGTAAGGTAATTTTTTTTCTATTTTACTGTGTCGATGTCAGAATTGGCAATTTGACTTTAACTTGTCACAAGATATTTATTAAGTATAAATGACTATATAAAGTATAAATTTATTAAACCAAACGAAATATACGTATAACCTCAAAAAAATTTCAAAACGAGTATTGAAAAAAGACGTAAGGTATTTTTTTCTTCTATTTTATTGTCTCGATGTCAGAAATGGTAATTTGACTTTAAATTGTCACAAGATCTTTATTAATTATAAATATGTCAAGGAATTGTTTAGTAAAAATTTTTTTAATTGATTTAATTGAAAACCGAAAATAAAAATGAAATAAAATACAATGTTAGGGTAGTCCCACGATCAAATCGATCCAAACTTAAAATGGCGTTGGCAAATATTTTTTTCACATCAACTTTCCAATCGTGGCAACAAAATATTTATAATATTTCTGAAAATACCAACGTCAAGCCACTTTTGAAACTTCGCCAATTCTTAGCAGTAAATTAAAATGAATTATTTTCGACTTTTGTGAATTATATCAGATTAATTCATCCACCATTTTCGTAAATTCTCTATTTAACTCGGATTTACAAATTTTTCCGGAAAATATGATAGATGGCGCGATGACAAGAATCCCGTTGAAAGTATGATGGAAAACGACAGCTCTGACCTTGCATCGTTTTATTTTCCACCGGCTTTTATTTTTCAAGATACGCAAACCCGACAAAAAAATACAGTATTTTCGAAACGTTCGAAAAAAAAAAAAAAAATATCCAAACTATTTCACGACACTTTAATTATCCCTACGAATTGGCAATCTTTCAAAAATTTCCTTGGCGCCAACGAACAAAAAGAAAATGACCCAAATCTAACCTCATCGATTCTAAATTACTCTCAAATTTCAATTAATTTCCAAAAATTTAATCAAATTTCATTCCAACCAGAATTTTTTTTCTTTTAACATTCATCAACAGTAAAATGAATCGTAGACAAATAAAACGTGGGTTACTCGTTTATAGCGTTTGATCTATGTTTAGATCAAAGACTACAAAAATAATAACCCCCACCCCAAATCCAAACTAGAAACGCCATAAAAAAAATAATTTTGAAAAATGTGTTTCACATTTTGCTATTTTTATTTTTATACTACGATTTCCACACGTGCTTTTTTAACAAAACTACGTTCCTTCTTGTCTATTGCGACATTGTGTGTCTAATTTGTGTTTCGGACTATGATCGCAACGGAATCGAGGTGGAAAGCATTCGCATCGAGTGTGTGTACCAGTGGGGTCGACTCATTCAGAATATACCCCTGGCTAATTCATTATCTCGCGTGTCTAGGTTACTCATTGTATCGAGCTCGCATGTTAATACGACAACGACGACGTAACTATATATCGTTCGTACCTATGGGCCATTTTGGCCCAAATCGATCAATCCTCAACCTCTGGAATTTCATTCTCAATTTTTTTTTATATTATCGTTGTAGGGTTAAAAAGAATTGGCTCGATTTTTATCCTTATTCTTTCTGTCTACTCGATAGTTTCTGTCTACTCGGTAGTAATAATTTGTTGAAAAAAGAAAGTGTAAATATAAAAATTGATTTTTGATAATTTGCTATTGATCGATAATTAGTTTTTTGGGGGGAGGAAATGTTTATTAAAGTCGGAAAATTTGAGATAAATAAAGAATTTTTGATTCAATGTGATAAATTATGGAATTTTTGTAAAAATAATAAAAAAAAAACAATAATAATAACACAGTTTTGATCGTGGCCTGAAATTTGTATCGATTTCGCATTGATTCAAGTCGATCAATCCTCAATCTCTGGAATTTCATTCTCAATTTTTTTTTTATATTATCGTTGTAGCGTTAAAGATAATTTGGTCGATTTTTATTTTTATTCTTTCTGTCTACTCGATAATAATTTTTTGAAAAAAAGAAAGTGTAAGTAAAAAAATTGATTTTTGATAATTTACTATTGATCGATAATTAGTTTTTAGAAACAGAAAATGTTAATCAAAATCGCAAAATTTGGAATAAAAAAAAAAGAATTTTCGATTTAATGCGATAAAGGTTGGAGTTTTTGTAAAAATGATAAAAAATAATGACAGCACAGGTTCGATCGTGGCCTAAAATTTGTATCGATTTCACATAGAATTGACCGTGTATATTTTGCATATACGTAGATATTTGTCCGGGACGAACTAGTTGCAAAACTTTCGGTTTACCGATGGAAAGTAGTCGTGCAAGGTGTTTTGTAGCGTTGACACACTTCGTATAATAATTATTATTTTTTTTTCAAACAAATGAAACGATATTTCACTCAGTTCAGAAATTTTCTTTTTTCAAATATTGTTTTTTATACGCCCGTTAGTTTCGTAATCGTCGTAATTTTGTAAAAAAAAACAAACAAAAACAAGAAAAACGAAAAAAAAAAAATGTTTCATTCATCGCTCGACGTGTTCGTCCGATTTCGAAACACCGAGCTACGAAAATATGAATTTTGTTCGTGCGTCAGAAAACTTTCACAAAATTCCGGAAACGATGACGAAAAATTGATATTTAAATGAAAAATATAAACAAAAATTGTCGTTTCTCGATTCGATCGAATTTCTTTTTATTTCTCATATCGACATTTTTATTATAACGAGCGACGCGACATTGTAATTGAGCGATATGTAACATCTTGTTTGTTTTCATTCCTGGCTGCGAAATATCCGAACGCAAATAATTACTTCATTAATCATTTGACGACGTGTCAGCGTGAGACTTCGCGTCGAACTCGAAACGAAATAAAAGCGAATGAAAAAAAAAATGTTTTCGGAGAAGAGGGATCGAACGCGCGTCATCGAAATGGCCAGGATATACATTGCCCGTGTTCTTGAGGCTTTTCGTTTGCGTCAATGAAACAATCGCTCGCTTCGGTGAAATTTGCCGAAGATCGTACGATACGTTCACCGTGATATTATTATTATTATTATTATTATTATTATTATTATTTCCTCGTCGCGGTTAAATTTCCCAAAAACAAAATATAATTTTGACGGTTTGGCATTCACGTTGCGATTGGGAGAACGTCGATTCGCATCACGTTGGATTTATTAACGGTGGAAATCGTTTTTTGATCTACGATTCAACTTTTTCCTCATTATTTTCCGCATGTTTTAATTAATCGAAAAGAAAATATTGGTCGTTTGTAAATTAGAAGAACAAAAACAATGAAAAATTGTAGAAAAATGAAAATTTTCTAATACGATTTTTCTATTTTTATTTTTATTTATATTTTATTCAAATTTTGATTTGTGAATATAATTTAGATTTTTGATAAAATAAATTCTGATTTTGTTTGATTTTTATAGAAAAAAAAAGAGTTACTTTTGCTCAAAAGAAAAAAAATAATGAAAAATTGTAGAAAAATGAAAATTTTCTAATACGATTTTTCTATTTTTATTTTTATTTATATTTTATTAAAATTTTATTATCGTTTATTCGACTAATTTTCTAATTGTAAATTATTATATAATTTAGCTTTTTGACAAAATAAATTCCGATTTTCTTCAACATTTGTAGAAAAAAACGAGCTACTTTTGCTGAAAAGAAAAACAAAAGGATTAAAAACGATCGAAACGAGCGTGAATTTTTTTTTCACGGTCCCACTCACCGATTTATCCATCGAGAGCGTGACATTTTTCATTCCTGCAAAGAAAAAATAGTTCAAAGTTCAAGCAACGAATTCGCAAACAGGCATGGAACGGACAGATGTGTAACTGGCGTGATATTATAGGTATACTCGTGTAATAGAGACGTCGTTCCATGTCACGAAACCGATTCTCCCCTAAGGGAAACGAAATTTCGTGTTGAGAATTGAGAATTGAGGCGAATGAGCTGAAGCGTGGGCGTTCCAAGAATTACGAATTATCTCAATTTTCACTCCGTGGACGAACAATTGCTTTTATTTTTTAGTTAATTTTTATTTTAGAACGTCATTTTTTTTCGTACAATTGACACAATTTAATTTCTAATTTTATTATACGCGATTACAGTTGTAATAATTATGACAATAATAATAATAATAATATTAATAATTAAAATTTGGATGAATTTTAAAAAAACGTACTTTTTTTCTCTCCTCTTAAAAAAATAATAGTCCTTGTAATTTTCATTTTTCCAAATTCGTTGTTTAAAAAAAAAGGAATTTTTACCAAAAAAGAAAAAAATAAACGAATTTTTTTTAATTCGACTCAAATTTTGAATTCCTTTGTGATTTTTTTTAAAGCCCATGGACAATTTACCAGCATCGTGCTGTGAAACTACACAAAATTTATTTCAGGCAAGATCGAAATAACAAAGAGTTATTTACGAAAATTCAATTTTTATACAAAGATCGGTAATTTTTTTGTTCTTTTTTTTCTTCGTTTAATATTTTCAAAGCTCCGTGACGGTTTTTCGTGCTGAAATGGAGATGTACGTAGACGACTCCTACGCATATAATTGGCGCGATATGATAGCAGTACGAATAGAGTGGTTAATATAACGTGCTATAAATATAGATCCACAAGTCGGGCCATGTCATGAAACGGATTTCGGAAGATATACAGAGAGTTTAAAGTTGAGAGTTGAGACGAATGAGGCCACGCGTGGGTGTTAGAAAAATTAGTCGACTGGATTACCGCAATTTTCACTGATAGAACGTCCGAGTGCATTGTAGCGCGGATTTTCCATCTTCGTAGATAAAATCTTGTTTTCTTGGCAAGAAAATATTCCGTTCTTTACATCGCAGTATCTCAAATTGGAAAAGAAAATCCCAGAAACGTTAAAAAAAGAAATTTATGTTTGTACGATATGCTTACAAAAATTCAAACTTTTCTATTTTTGGAACGGCTGGTCCGTTCGAACTGAAATTTATAACGTTGATACAACTGCGAATCTTCTACTTCGCGTATAAATTTCACGAAGTTTCGCCCCGTCGTTCGGATTTTATGCGATTTTTGCATTTTTCCAAAAAAACAATTTTTTAATTTTTTTCGGGATTTTTGTCGAGTTATCGAGACAATTTTTTTTTTTTTTATATATAAATAGATTATTACGAAATGTTGTTCGTTTTTTATTTTTAAGGGAAACGACTGTGTCGTGTGAATTTGATGAATTTACGAATTTCTGAGTCCTTCCAAAATTTTATCGTCCTCGTGGATAATGACTCGATATTGATGTGAAGATATAGCTAGTTTTTTTTTTTATAACGTAAATTTATGCTTAAGAGGTAGTGTTACAGGTTTTTTTGTTATATCGATTGCGAAGAAGAGACAGTTAAAAAATTCGATTTGCAAATTGGCCGGTAGGATACGTTCGTTCGGGACAAAATGTAGTTTTACCAGTTTTGATATATTTCTGGATCGACTATCGAGTTAAATTCGAATTCAACCGATTCTATCTCAACATGCGTCATCTCAACGAATTCGCAATTCGATTTCAATGCTTCCTTCTGTTCGAATCAAAATTTATCTCAAATTTTACAATCTCACTAAAAAGGAAAAAACAAAACTATAAACCCACATTTTTTGTATAAATGAATTTTTATTCATAGATGTTTTTTTAATTACACAATTTTGTTTTTGAATTTTTAATCAAGCTAGAATAAAAAAGATCCTTCATTAATTTGAGTTACTATCGGTAATTTTTGAATTATCAATTTTTTTTATTAATCGAATAAAGAAAAAAAAAGCAAAAATTATTCCCAAAATTCAATCGAGCCAAAATTATTAGAAACTGACTGCGTAATTCATAAACATTTCTCACACGATAAAAATAGCAATTACAAATTCCGCCTTCGACTTTTCATTACGTCAAAAAAAAAAAAAGAAAAAAATAACAGAAACACAGTTACATAAAAAATCAATTAAACCAATTAAAAATTTATCAAGACCGACGATCGCTTCCACGTATTACAATCTGTTTTTTTTTCTTGTCTTTTTTCTTTTTCAACAACGTTAATTTTAAAACCGGGCCCAAATAGTGTCTCGCCAAGATCGAACAACAGCGAAAAGGTGTTCAAGAGGGTCAAATTTTTTGGGATCAATGGGGAAAGTGCACGGGTAAACGCACACGAGCCCAGTATCATGGAAATGCAGCTTGCTTGCTCTATTATATTGGTTTATAGTATACGACTGTTCGAGTTGGGGCCTTGCGTGTTCCAAATGACGTCAAAGCTGACCCTGGATACGCGTTTCCGTAGCGGTAGTCGTCGATGCCTCTCTCCTTCCGATGTATAAAGTACGATCTCTTGCTCGTTCTATCTCTCTCTATCTCTCTCTCTCTCTCTCTCTCTCTCTGTCTTTCTCACCTCTGTATTCACATACATGTACATATATACATATATCTATCTATTTATCTATCCATCTATATATACACATACACACACACACACACACATATATATATATATATATATATATATATATATATATATATATATATATATATATATATATATATATATATATATATATATATATATATATATAATAATTATATATATATATAATTATTATGTGTGTGTGTGTGTGTGTGTGTGTGTGTGTGTGTGTGTGTGTGTGTGTGGGTGTATGTGTATGTATGTATGTATGTATGTATATATGGCTCTTGTTTTTTTTTATCATACACATTTTCAGGTTTGATTCGTTCGTTTGGTTTACCATTCGTATGTATAATTGATAATTCGTTGGGAGAGATCGTCGGCCATGATAAAAGCACACACGTGTATATGTATGTGTAAAATTGAATGATAATAATCGTAATTATTATTATTATTATTATTATTATCGTTATTTTTTGTTTGTTATAGTGTAATTATAAGGAGTGGTCTTCCCAAGCTCTGGTATCGGGCATAATTTTCATTCAGCTCGTTGAAACTCCCGTCGACGACGACGACGACGACGACGACGACGACGACACCAGATGCCCTCGACAGATATAGCTCTCGTTTTCCCTTTCATCGTGGCTTCTTATTCGTTTTTTTTTTCTTATTCGTTCTTTTTTTCCTTCTTCTTCTTCTTCTTCTTTTCGTATCTCACTCAACGGGCTTGTTAGGCATGATGGGCGGTGTTTCGCTGTTTTTTTTTTCTTCTTTTTCTGGATTTTTGTTTCGAATTTCGAAAGTTTCGAGGGCTGGAGAGTAATGACGACGATGATGGATTTATTATTAGGGAAATTAGGGTGGTTAATTGTTAGTGGTAATTATTATTAGCGATTGAGACTGGGTGATGTATGTAAAAAAGCGTAAATTTTTAACTATCGAGGAATACAGGTTTATGTATTTATTATTATAACGATCTACTAATTATTGAGTAATAGTTAGTAAATTCTAAGTGCGTGTTCTAAGTGCGATGATTCGAGTTCGGAGTTCTAAGTATCAATCATAAAGTCCATGGTGATGAAAACCGAGAGTTTCAATAACTAAGTACAATGCACAAAGTACTCAGTCCAAAATATCGTGTACGATGTACGCACCAAAAAGTACCGAGTACAAAGTGTAAGTTATCGAGTTTTGTATTTAGAAATTCGAATGACTAATTACTAACTTCTAAGTACGTTTTCTAAGTACGAAAGATTGAGATCCCGAGTTCTAAGTACCAAATACCAAATACCAAGTACCAAGTACCAAGTACTAAGTGTCAAGTATCAAGCACTAACTGCTAAGTACCAAGTACCAGGTACCAACTATTGAGTACCAAGTGTCAAGTACCAAATACTAACTGCTAAGTACCAAGTACCAAGTACCAAGTGCGAAGTACCAAGTGTTAAGTGTCAAGTACCAATCACTAACTGCTAAGTACCAAGTACCAGGTATCCACTCTCAAGTACCAAGTGTCAAGTACCAAGTACCAACTGCTAAGTACCAAGTACCAGGTATCCACTCTTAAGTACCAAGTGTCAAGTACCAAGTACCAACTGCTAAGTACCAAGTACCAGGTACCAACTCTTAAGTACCAAATGTCAAGTACCAAGTACCAACTATTAAGTACCAAGTGTCAAGTACGAAGTACCGAGAGCTAAGTACCAAGTACCAAGTACAGAGAGCTTAGTACAAAGTACCAAGTACCAAGTACCAAGTACTAAGTACTATTACTGAGTACTTGGTTATTCAATAACTCATTAATAATAACGGATAGCAAGCGATGATTCGCTAATATTAAATTTGACTTCAAATACAATTACGAAAATTGAGTAATTAATAAATTAAGTTAATAAATAATAAAGCCAAGTACCGAGTTGAAATCTGTTCGTGTTGAAATTTGCCAACGATGATTTAAAATTTGTTTTACCGCGTTTTATTTTCTTAGACCGTATTCACTGAGAACGGTGCAGCGTGCGGTGTTAATCTCGCGCCAGGAACCCACGCGACTCGCTGGCGAGCAACCGCGAAGATTTTACCGGATGAAAGGCACGTGCATCTTAACACCCACGCGATAGTATAATCCGCGACGTCGTCTCGATTTCTCGTTCTGTTACGCTGTACGTTACTCGGAAGCGTCGTTAAACGATCGAGCATCACCGAATGATTTTGTTTAGAATTTATTTCTTCGTTTCAATTTTCGTTTGAGGGCTTCCGAAAAATCAAGGAAAATTTGAAATAAATTGAATTTTTAAATTAATACAACAAATTTCGACTTTTTTTTTCAATCTTTGTTATTTCGCTGAAAATTTGTTGTATCTGCTAAGAAACAACAAATTTAAATAATTGATTTATCAGCAATTTAATTTTATCATTCGCGTACTTTTTCGTATTAAGAGAATTTTTTTTTAAACCTTCGCTTTAAAAAAAGTACTATTGTTGTAAAAATTCCTGCAAACATTTTGATTCGATCGAATTTATACTTATTGAAAAAACAATCGATCGATCATCTTCGACATTATTTTTCTTATATATAATTTTATACAATATAAAATAATTTTATAAAAAAAAACTTTCGTAAAAAAGTTGTGCAAATACAACTACCCAACGGCAATAATAATAATAATATAAAACATAAAATTGATAAATTTTCCATTTTTCATAAAATCAAAAAAATCCGCTCTCGATCTTGAAAAAATATTTAATTGCCCGGTAAAAAAAAAACATTCCACGATCGAAGAAGAAAACAAAGTTACTATTTAAACGTTGCCTATCTATGAGGATGCAAAAATTACGAAGGTCACGTGGCCACGCACGAAGAATCGTCAATGTGAAATAATTATGAGACTGTGAGAATTCCTAAGTCCTATTTTTTTTTCTCCATCGCATTGAAGACTCGTCACTCGATATCATCGATCGTACAATAAAATGAGCTCGACACGGGACGACATAATTGATGCTCGACGTGGGTTTTCTCGACAATTCTTTTTTTTTTCTTCGTTTTTTTTTCTTTTTCATTCTCCTCACACACAGTCACATGAAACGAGAACGTAACGAGTGTACATCCATGCTCATCAATCAAAATTAATAAGATTCTTCACGGGGACTCGAGAAGCGTATATATATAGTTGACTCAACTAATTACACGAATCGTCCCCATCGTGGCACACGTCTCTGGCGTGGAAGAAGATTTTATTTTATCATTTTTCTTTTGTTTTTATTTTCTCTTGTGACTAACAATAAGACGATCCAGGATGTAATCGAACGATTAAACTATCGAAGGGGTAATTAAAAATTGCATATGCGAGCTACGTTCCTAACGAGACAAAAAGTGTTCGAACATTTCAGCTATGTAAACAGTTTTCTGTCGAAATTATGAAAAATTTACGCGTTGGTTGATAAGTTACAGATATTTTTTCAACGTCTGGTTTCTGTTTAATTGCTCGACTGGATTTACACAGGCGGTATTTTTATAGATGATTCGGCGGATTTTTCCTTTCTTTGTAAATAGAATTTTCGTGGGGATTGAATATTAGTGATATTGAGAATACAATAGTTTCATTGACGTCAATTCGACTATTTATATACGATCGACGACGTCGATTTCAAGGATTTTTATTTGAGAGGTTGGAATTGGAATACTTCCTATTTTTTACATGACGATGATTTGGTGTTAGTTTTATTATTGGCGTAGGAAAAATTCATGTGAATATTGCAATTTTTTTATTAACAAACTAGCGGTACCCGGCTTGCGTTGCAACGCCGTTTTGGTGTCCATAATTTATTTGACACACAATATTTTTTGTTTTTTGTCCATATGCGGAGTATAGACTTTCCAATTGTAAATAATAAATGGACATTGCAAATGCGAGTCGCACTGGAAACTGCCAACGTTTGAAATCGAATGGCATATATTTTGATACCATTAGGATATGTGGCAACAGCACATCTTCTCCTTTAAATTATCCATTTTTAATTGTAATCTCATTCGGATTGTTCATCACATTTTTCCCGAAAACCACAGTACCGTTGCAAAGTCGTGGTGGATTGATGTTTCAACGATTCGATAAAAGAATGAGGTACTATCATTTTTAATGTTACAACGTGCGGCGGTATCCTGGCAAATTAAGAGAATTCAAGAATTTAGTTACATATTAACAACTTGTTCTTGATTAATAAAAGCAGCAATCGAAATGTACATTTCAGCTTCTCATGGTATTCTCTTTTGAATCGTGAAATTACATACTTGACATTGGTGTTTTTGCTGCTAATATAGCACACGTTCCCTTAACCACATATTTTTTTTGTAGTTATGTGCAATATTTTCAAAAACTTTGTTAATTAATTCGCCTGTTATTGCTGTTATTTTAAGAAACTTTGTACGTCGTCGTACGTACTCCAACTGTTTCCTGTCTTGCTTTCTCGTTGCTCGTCCATTTCTGAAGCTCGTAATGTATTTTTCATTTGTGACTG
Organism: Netelia fuscicornis; assembly: GCA_946811545.1. Classification (NCBI taxonomy): domain Eukaryota; kingdom Metazoa; phylum Arthropoda; class Insecta; order Hymenoptera; family Ichneumonidae; genus Netelia; species Netelia fuscicornis. The sequence goes on from OX328014.1 coordinate 9,775,362, forward strand.
ACGGGTATATCTTCCAATCGTTTTCCGATTTAATGTCACGATTAAGTAAATTTATCTGGTCAGCGAATTAAAAAACATATATTGATTAAAAAATCAGAATATAGTTATCAGTATCTATAAAGTCGTGTTCTTCAAATTTGAAGTCTCGAGGATACCTTGTTCGCGAGACATAAATAAAAACATATTTTTCCTAAATTAACACGTACCTTTATGGGTTTCAGTGGTTTTTCCGTCTACGAACATTAAATTCACAACCATTGACAAACAGTTTTCGACCAAAATTGCAGAATTAATAAAACAATATCTAAGGAACATTTGTAGAGCTTCATAAAATCGATTAAGTACTCATGAGATTCATAGTAAATTAATTTGTCTCGAATAATAGTAATTTTGGCGAGGTTAAGCATTCGCCGCACCGTCAAAGATGCTGAATTGACTACGCTTGTCACACAAATTTTTGTTTTGACTTACTTGATACCAGATAAACTTCCTTAATTTGACATTTGCTGTCAAATGAATTATGCAATCGATATGTGTAATATCGAGTCGATCGAGTCGTTAAAACAAAAGCGTGTCTTTTATTTCGCATGTCATTTTGGTAGCATACTTTGACAGCTGTCAAATAATCTCTATATATAGATATACATAAATGTTAATTTTGTTTTGCCTCGTACGCGTTTATTTTGGCAATTAAAATTATTCTACTAACGCAGAAACCTTCTCGGGAGTGCGGACTACAATTCACCAAATTTTCATCGCAATCGGACGAATGGTATAGGAGATTACTCGTGACACACAGACAAACAAACATTCTTCCATTTTTATATATAAGATTTGATAACGTGAAAATTGAAATTGAATAACATGAAAAATTGAAAAATTGATACGATACAGCTGCAAATTTTCTACTTTGGATATAAATTTTTGCGAAATTTCGCCCATTCGTTTAGATTTTATGCGATTTGTACACTTTTCAAAAAAAAAAAAAAAATTTTGCATTATTTTTGGTTGTTTTTTCGAACTATTGAAACAATTTTTTTTTCTACATATTAATAGATTTTCGAATTTCCGAGTCGTTTGCAAATTTTATCGACCTCGTGGATAATGACTTGATACTGATATGGAGAGATATCTAATTTGTTTAACAAATTAAAATTCGATTTGCAAATAATATAAATTCCCCTATTTTCATAAAAAAAAAAATTCAATTCGACCCTCGAAATTCAAAAATTGATCTCAATTCCCACAAAGACGAATAACTAGATGCCAAGTAAATCATAAAAATGATAAATAATGTAGACAAATTTCCACGCGATTTGAAAAATTCGTTCGAGCTAATTTCAATTTTATCGTCAGGCTCGTTTTTTTTTTTTTTTTTTTTTTTTGTTCAAACACACGACGACCATGTTTCTTCGAGCGCGATCGTCGAATTAACAATAAATAAAAGAAGAAATCTTCATGAATCCTTCAACTTTTATTCAACTATCGCAGTTCACCGAACCATTAAAACGGTAAATTATGCAACAACGACGTATACAGCAATTTCAATTGAACGAACTATCTCTCTCTCTCTCTCTCTCTCTCTCTCTCTCTCTTTCTTCATACACATTTACGTAAACGACCAATCCTCGAAGCCCTTTCCCACCGTTTCAACTTCTGGCTCAGAGATTTCAATTATCGCGCAATACAAAAGTCGTTAATACGTCACGATCGAAACCAACGTGTCGTAACTTTTGTCTATAAAGGCCGTACGACAAAATGAAAGAATTCCACGTCTCTCATATTTCACAAATTTATTTAAAAGACGATAGAAAATTTTGTCAATTTTCCCACCATTTTTTCATTATTTAAAAACGCATATATGCGTTCAATTCCATCAAACCTTGTCAAAAATAAAAACAACACAAAAAATCAAAATTTGTCGAAAATATTCGAGTGGGAAAATTGAAAGCTCGATCGACCTAAAAACCGGAAGTTTAAAACGGGGGAATAAAGTATTTGTGCAGTTTTCGTTCTTCCGCTATTTCTCTCGATCTCGCTGTTGCCAAGCCAAATAAAAAATAAAGAAAAAAAATAAATAAAAAAAAAAACATAAAATAAATAGTAATAAGTCTCTTCGAGCTTTTGGCTCGTGTATTTGGTCGCGTTCATTGAGAGGGTTGCACCAACCACTAGCAGTGGCAACAGCAACGGGATCGTGAGCTAGATTAGGTCGCGAGCTCGCTCGAACAGTCGTTCAACCCGCGACCTAGATTCTCGCCACTGACGTCATTCACCGGTCTTCCCCCCCCCCCCCCCCCTCTCTTTCGTGAATACATACAGACATATACACACACACATACAGGAAAACGTTGCCCTATCTTCTATGAACTCTGAGGGCTTTCGGCTCTTCCCTTCACTCCTTGCTTCTCTCTCTCACCCACTTTTCAACCCCATCCCTTGCTCCTAATTCATCCCCTCGACGATACTGCACAGTTCATAATTTCACAAAAGCCATTGGGTGTGAAAAATAGAATTCAACGAAATGAAATAGAAAAATCAATTGGACAAATATTAGCGAAAACAAAGAAAAATTTTATATTTCGTTTTCTTTTTTTATTTTGACTAATTTTCTGGATAGGGGATGTGTTTTTTTATTGACAGATTAAAAATATGTCACATATACATACAGGAAAACGTTGCCCTATCTTCTGTGAACTTTGAGGGCTTTGGGCTCTTCCCTTCACTCCTCGCTTCTCCCCCCCCCCCCCCCCACTTTTCACCCCCATCCCTTGCTCCTAATTCATCCCCTCGACGATACTGCACAGTTCATAATTTCACAAACGCCATTGGCTGTGAAAAATAGAATGGAACGAAATGAAATAGAAAAATCAATTGGATAAATATTAAAGAAAACAAAAAAAACAATTTAGATTTTGTTTTTTTTGTTTTTATTCTGACCATAATTTCACAAACGCCATTGGCTGTGAAAAATAGAATGGAACGAAATGAAATAGAAAAATCAATTGGATAAATATTAAAGAAAACAAAAAAAACAATTTAGATTTTGTTTTTTTTGTTTTTATTCTGACCAATTTTGATGTTTTTTTTTATTAGCAAATTAAAAATACGAGGGCGCGTTAATTACAAGGAAGAGAAGAAAACATTTGTATTTATCCATTTGTGTTGTTGTTATTTTCTTTCTCGTAACATCAAAATGAGGTAATCTTCAAAAATGTAGATACAAAAAATAATTAGCAAATGGCAAAGTGGATTTTTTGTTTGTTTTTCTGTTTCTTTTGACAATTTTCTGATAAGACACAGCGTTGTTTCTTTTCTTATTCATGATAAAAGCCTCGTGGATGATCGAATCGGTTCTTTTTCGAGCAACGACACTTTACTTCGGTGAGTGCGCGACCACCGATGCGCGTTTCGAGTTACGTTTTACAGGTGCGATAAGACAAAACACACGTCCAATCGTCGTATCATACGCCTCGTTAAAGTATATCGATCGGGTTGCGGGCACGCTATAAAAATTCTTGACCTTGGTCGTTATTGCATGATTCATAACGAACTGTATACACATTTACATTACGTTATCTGCATCGATATAGTCCGACTCATAATTCTCTCCGTGCTGTACGAGAAACGATTGAAAAAGAGACGAATTACTCATTCGTATTATTTGTTTCGATGAAGTAATAATTCAGAAAAAAAATTCTGTTTTTCTTGTTTTTTTTTTTTTTAATTTGTCATTATCATTTTTATTTTACAGCTTACAGGATTTCTTCAACAGCCCGTACCGTACAGCAGCATGTCGGAAGTTTACGCCGTCGCTAGATGGGATCCGACTTACAAGTATTGTTTGAGAATTACGCTGCTGGACGGATCGTTGCTTCTTCAAGCTAGTAACGCTTATACCAGGGACCAGTGGTATCACTCGATACTTTGGAAAGTGAGTTTCATCGATTGTATCTGTATTTTTGTTTACGTTTCTTCGTTATTTCGAAGAATTTGTAAACAAAAAAAATTGCTTCGTAAAACAATTTTTCTCAGCGCAACGATCGTTGTAAATGTGATGCGTGCCGGGGAGCACGGCTACACCCGGGCGCCTGCCCGAGGGTTCCGCGCGCATGCGTTCGCGCAGGCGCGTGGACGTGCTCGATCGTGCTCGCACCCGGGTGCGCGCGTAAGGGGAGATATACACCTAGGAGGCCAAAAAAAAGGTTATTTTTGAGATTTTTTTGTAGGAAAAGTATTGAAAATTTCGGATTGTAGTTTGAACCAAATGAAAGTATACACATTCAAGAATATGTTTAATTTTTATTATTAAAAAATATTGAAAATATTTCGAGATATCGTATGTTCTTTGAAGCTCTGTAAAAAAATCTTCATACGCGGTACCCACTGGCGTTTCTTCAAAAATCATCTCAAAAAGAAAGCCAAAAAGATTATTAAACTAGATATTATAATCTGGTACTTGTCATAGTCGATTTTGAAAATATCGATTTATGACAAAATGGCGAACGTTTGAACATAAATAATGATTTTTGGGTCGAAAATTAGTTATTATTTTGTTTATAAAAAAAAAACTAAGGAACGAAAAAAAAATCCTATGACACGTACTAGAAAATCGTGTATAGCATAAGCACAACAAATTTCAAGGCGTGATTGACCAGAAAAACGTGATTTCGAGAAAAACATGTTTGAAAATTTGGGAATAAATAAATGATAAAATTTGTCAACTTACATGGAATCATCGGTATCAGGCCTATGCCATGCCGTTTTCACCAGATATTCTTAGGACCTCAAACTTAAAGAAAATGAAAAAAAAAATTATTTTTTTCAAACGTGAAGGTGTATATCTCCCCTAAATCGTACGAATATATTCGTAAATTACAATTAGTCGGAACGTAATTCGTAGAAAAACGTTAAAACAAACAAACTTAAACAGAAATTTCTTCGTAAATTGTAAATAATTATAATCTCATAGAAATTCGTAGAGAAATGTTTGTAAAGAATAACAAAACGATGACAATTCTTTGTACAAAGAGGTGAACAAAAATTGTTATTTTCAGAAAAGTATCTTCAAGTATCAGCATCTCGTTTCCGTGAATACAAGAGAGGAGATAATATTGCGCGAGCTCAAGTCGATGGTTGATTTCGCTCTGTGGACACCGCTACAGGACGAGAGAGTGAACGGTGCACCGTTGGAGGCGGTAGCTAAACTTCTCGAGGATCCGATTGCTGTTAATACGAGTATAAACGATGATAAAAAAGCGATCGAGCTTGAGGAAGCTGCGCGTGGACGAGGAGATCGTAGAAAGTGGGCAGAGGCGGTTTTGGGAGCGGCTGGACCACTTTTGGAAAGAGCTGCACCGCCACCGGCATTGGCGCGTGCACTCGCGAGATTGGCCCAACGTCATCCGCGCTCGCCCCTCGTGATTGGTCTTAGTCCCGCTATCACGAGATGTCTCAAGCACACCGTCGATTTTGGCAAATCGCCAGACATGAGAAAATTACTTCAGGTATTCGTCGCTGCTCTCTACGAGAACAACGACGGCGAAAATACTATACGCGATTATATAGCTTCGGTTCACGGACCCGGTAGCGATTGTCCTCATCCAAGGATATTGCCGAATTTGGCCTCGATATGTGTAGCCGCGATATTTCACAGGTAAACAACGATCGTAAGAATCAAGCGAGTTCGAAAAAAAGAAGATTCGAATTTTTTGATAAATTTCGAATGATTTTTTTGTTCGTATTTACGAAAGGACCGCTTTATGAAAAGTATACGTTTGGGAATAAAGGTTTTTTTTTATTATTCTTTTCAGATTCGAGGTGGTGAGTCGCAAACCATCGAATCCGGATGACACGGAATTTCCTCAACCCTTGCGTTGTTATCTTCTCGTATTAAAAGTGGCGTATGTATTTTGTGGAGCATATTTATTTATCTACGTATCGAGTTTCGATTTGTTGTATGAAAAAATGCGAGATAACAATGTTTTTATTAGCTTGTAGAGCATCTGCGCATGCGTAGCCACGATCATCTGCGCATGCGTAGTCACGATCACCTGCGCATGCGTAGTCACGATCACCTGCGCATGCGTAGTCACGATCACCTGCGCATGCGTAGTCAGGATTACCTGCGCATGCGTAGTCACGATCACCTGCGCATGCGCAGTCACGATCACCTGCGCATGCGCATATGCCCGAATGCTGCTAAACACGTTTTTTAATGCAATTTTAACACGTTTTGGACCGTTTTAACAAATCTAACCGCAAGAAACATTATTTTCGTCATTATACCGAAAATTTATCCGACAAAAAAAAACAAAAAAACAATAAATATAAACAAAACAGATATGTGAATTTTCACTGCTAACCAACGATACACGGTCAACACGTGACTCAGGGATTAACCTTGCAATCGAAAAGTTGGATTTAGGTGAACAAAACGAGAGTAGGAAAGGATTTTAAAAAAGAGGGAAAAAGATTTCTAGTGAAGATTTACCATGGTTTGTAAAAAGCTGAAAAAATAAATAAATCTGTGAATTTCAGGTCCGAATACGCGGATTGGAGACCAGGCCTCGGTGCTCTCCTGCAGCCAGTTCCATTCCCGGAGCGTGCTCTCGCCGACAAAGAGGTGCAAGAATCCGTGATGCTCTTCGTGATGCGACGTCTAGCGGCAGATCCAAGATGCTCGGTACACCGTGTTCTTTTGCCCGTTCGCGAATTAAGACCCGGCTGGATTCACATCGCAGCGCCATCCTCGAACGACGCGTGTCCCGATGAGGGTGCACTTTTCGGCGAAATGGTAAGAGAAATAAATAAATAAATAAATAACGAAAGAAAAAGACAAGTTTAACACACACTTTGCCCTAAAAATAATATCCCGATTATTTTGTTTGGGTTATATGTATTTTTATTTTTTTTATATATATTTGTTGTTCTCTCACACCAAGAGGCAACGTTCGGTCACCATCGAAGAAGTCTCGAAAACCGAGCCTCGAGTCGTCTCGTGATACGTCGCGAGTGCGAGAAAGAGGGAACGAGTTTAAAAATAATAAAGATTCTTGAAAGAAAGTATAAAACGTGGGCGAGCCGAACGAGTTATCCGCGTGTCATTGGCCTATCTTTCAAGAACAAATATGTTAAACTTGAGAAGATATACATAGGTAATTCGTGCGTATTCGTATCTCTATTTATTTTATATACAGATACGTAGTGTTCATTTTTTTGTCACTAAACACCTAAATATAGAAAATTGTCGATCATCCAATAATTCAATTAATCGAGACGTCGTTCGAATTAAATACGTTAGAAAAAAAAGTTGGAGGAAGGGTCTCTCGCTTATAAGACGGTTTCGTTAAACTTTTCTATTTTAGTCCAAGGCCGCATTATACACGATTTTTGTTTGTTCATACGAATGTAAATTTAAAAGCTCGAATAACAAAGAACAATGAGAGAGTTCGAGAATATCCAGGAGGGTTCAACGTTCTCCACGTGTTTTGTCGTATGTACACGAAGCAAGGGACTCGAGTTACGTCTCTGGTTTCGAGCGAAGTGTAAAGTCCCATCGTTGCGATTCTACCGCTTGCGTTTCTCTATTTGTTTCCCTCGATAAACATACCACGAATCAGGCCCGTGTGATGTTGTTATATATCCAATACTGATTTTACGCACTTTACAAATACGACGGGGAATCGTCATTAGATCTGTTTCGTTTCATACGCATCGCCAAGCTTCAATTCCATCATCAACCACTTCGGTGGATCTACAGTTTTTCTTAGGTGGGTGTCGATCCACCGAGAACAGAGAAAAAAACAGAGAAAAATTTTATTGGTGCCGGCGGGAATCGAACCCTGGCCCGCTGCGTGCGAGTCGGGAACGCTACCCCCTATACCACCGCCTGTCTGTTCTCGAATTGTAATTAATTATCGTTACAACGATTTTATTCGAACCAATCGATGATTGTCATTCGATTTCATTTTTTGTTACAGCTGACGACACTTTTGGGATGCTGCTGTCGTCGAAAGAGATTCATCGCATCGTTGGTAAAACAGACTTGGCGGGCTTGTATGCTTCTCGGTGTGAGAGGCTGCGAAGCTGCCCAGGAAGCGCTCTGTCTTATGCTTGAGTGGCGTTTACTACCGAACGAGGAGCATCGTTTGCAAGTCGTATCGGCCCTCCAATCGACTCAATCGGGAAAAGCTCGTTACGCCACTCTCTGTCAGCGTCAGAGAAATTTGCAAGAATTGGTAATTATAAGCTGTTACTGTTTGCGCATGCGCCAGTGTTCGCGCATGCGTGGGAACCCTGCGCGTGTGCATCCGCGCAGGCGTCGTTGCTCGCGCGTGCGCGGTAACTGTGCGCGCATGCATCCACGCATGCGTCGTTGCTCGCGCATGCGCCTGGACCTGCGCGTAGGTATTCGCGCATGCGCTCGACCGTCGACGTGCTCTCTGACCAAGCACGCTTGCTACTTACATTAATTTTCCGAATAATTGATGAAAATTGTCTAAATATTGTTTCTTTAATTGAACAAAAATAGCAACAAAAAGGTGGACCGAAGAAATTAACGCTGCCAGCACGTGCAACCGACGCCGATGTTGCTGTGATATTGGGCGGTGGGGCTCTCGGCAATCTCGAGTGTCTGACCCTAGCATTTACCTCGGTCACTTCCGCGTGTGCCGAACAACTCATAAAACTGCCTGCGCTTCGTTATCTCAATCTCTGGGCAACGCAGTTCGGCGATGCCGGATTACAAATGATAAGCGAGCATTTGCAAAAATTGCAGGTTTTGAATTTGTGCGAGACCCCTGTTTCGGACAAAGGAATCTCGACACTGGCCTGTGAGTACAATTCTCATCGTTATATACTTATATCAATCAAGATTTTTATTTTCATATTTTATTATGAAAACAATTATTATGATAATTAAAAAGAAAAGAAAGATTCTCATGAAAAATAAAACAAACTAAAATATCGTTCTCGTTTCAGCATTGACAAGCCTAAGAAAATTAAATCTGAATAGTACGAAGCTCTCGGCACAGACGTTCGAGTCGTTGAAGAAACGTTTGCCCGCGCTTCAGGAATTCGACGTACGTTACACGGAGGCCTGGTGACCCGAGCCAATCGTCAGGTCATCATCATCATCAATGACTCATAATCATCGGTATTGCAACGTCAACGAGACGATGCATTTTTGCGCGAACGTCAAGAGGCAACGTTGAGGCGGTTGGATACTCAGAATGTGTTAAAAAAGAAAAACTAAAATACGATAAACAAAAAAAAAAAGAATATCGCTGCACCAAAACGAGAGCGTCGTCGATTTCAAAATTTCGCTGTTACACTGTGAGATCGTTGGAGCTTCGTTTAGTCGGTGGCAACAATGTTATAAACGTCATTTAAAAAAAAAAGAAAACAAAAAAAAACAAAAAAAACGAATACAAAACACAAACTTTAAACAAATTACTCGCTAATAAGTTCGTGAAAATCGTGGATGGGCTTTCTTGGACGGTTCCACATGGGCTTCGCGCGCCTCCTCCGTAGATTCGTCTTCCGTCGAGAGACTCGTGATTTACAAAAACAAGAACAACATCAAGCCAGAAACATTGTCAGCGAAAGAAGAAAAATGTAGACAAACAAAAAGGAAAATTCAAGCTCGTTGTATCTTCAACGAGGCTCGCGGTGGTAGTCGAGAAGTAAATCTTGCAAATTTGCGCCAATACGATTCTGCGAATTAGGGAACAAAATAAAGAAAAAAATTGAAACAAAAAAAAAACAAAAAAACAAAACAAGAAAAGAGGAAAAAGAAGAAGAAAAGAAAAGATGGAATAAAAAAGATCGCGTCTGTCCTCACACAAACGACTTAAAACCCCTCTTCTAAGGGTGCCCAACTGCCTTAGTATGAGACAAAAAAATAACAAGAAAGAAAAAACAACAACAAAAAAAACGAGAAACAACTAGAAATTCTGAGCAGCCACTGCCACAAACGCGCGAAAAAACGTTAGTTATACTCAATTATATACTTGTTCGACGGTAGAAATAAAACAGAGAGAGAGAGAGAGAGAGAGAGAGAGAGAGAATGAGAGAAACGAAAAAAAAGAAAAATGAGAGTAAAGAAAAAAAAATGAAGGTAAAGAAAGACAGAACGTCCAAAGTATTTGAGCGAATTTTAATGTAAATAAATAGTTAAGCGAGCCGAAGAGAAGAAGGAAACATTAATAATTTATTGTAGCTAGGTAATATTTATATTAATCGGATTTAAACATTAAATAATAATAATAATAAACAATAAACAATAATAATAAAACTTACGATAAAATCAGAATATAAACGTGATCGACCATAGATTAGAGTTCAAGCAAATTTAAAAAACAATTCAAGGATCGTGCAAGTTGAGAGGAAATGAGGAGAATAATGAAATGAGAAATTTACAATTCGAATGAATAATGAGACTAAAAGAAGAAGGGTGGGAAAAACGATGAAAATGAAAAAAAAAAAAACAGGTAGTGGACTTGTTCGAACTACAGATTATGATACCTTAAGAGGCAGTGTTACTGACGATGAGCTACTTGCACTTCGAAAACGAGATCCGTAAATTCTCCAGCATTAAGCAACCGATCGCCTTAAAATTTGGAGGGTACATAGAGAATTATGGCACAAAGTATATGACAGTCTTATTTTTCCAAAATTTTGGAAATTTTTTTGCAGATTCAGTTACCATCGGAAAATTCTTTCCAAAATTTTGGAAAAATAAGACAGCCATGCACTTTGTGCTATAATTCTCTATGTACCCTCCAAATTTTAAGGCGATCGGTTGCTCAATGCCGGAGAATTTACGGATCTTGTTTTCGTTTTCGATTCTCCGGCATTAAGCAACCGATCGCCTTAAAATTTGGAGGGTACATAGAGAATTATGGCACAAAGTATATGACAGTCTTATTTGTCCAAAATTTTGGAAAAATTTTTGCAGATTCAGTTACCATCGGAAATTTTTTTTCCAAAATTTTAGAAAAATAAGACTGTCATGCACGTTGTGCCATAATTCCCTATGTACCCTCCAAATTTTAAGGCGATCGGTTGCTCAATGCCGGAGAATTTACGGATCTCGTTTTCGTTTTCGATTCTCCGGCATTAAGCAACCGATCGCCTTAAAATTTGGAGGGTACATAGAGAATTATGGCACAAAGTATACGACAGTCTTATTTTTCCAAAATTTTGGAAAAATTTTTGCAGATTCAGTTACCATCGGAAATTTTTTTCCAAAATTTTGGAAAAATAAGACTGTCATGCACTTTGTGCCATAATTCTCTATGTACCCTCCAAATCTTAAGGCGTTCGGTTGCTCAATGCCGGAGAATTTACGGATCTCGTTTTCGAAGTGCAAGTGGCTCGTCGTGAGTAATACTGCCTCTCAAAATGGTAGAACGACTGATTCTGTATTTCGTTTCGATATTTTTTTTGTGCTAAGCTGCAAAAGGGAGCAAGCATATTGTAAGAAGACTGCTTATGTCAATTTCAAATAAGGATTTATTAAGTTTAGAAAACGCGAGAGTGAAAGGGAAGAAAGTGAGAAAGAACGAGAGAAAAAGAGAACGAGAGAGCGAGAGAAATCATGATAATTCATTCAATTATAATGGCATCAATAAAATTCAAGTTTAATACTATACATACCGACTATGAATCGTTACTTCCTGTACCTAGTTAACTGAAACTTTTCGTCGATATTGAAAGACAAATAAAATAATTTATTGAATCGACGAAACGAGAATTTGAAATAATTGCAAACAAAAATAAAGAATAATTAAACGTGTTTTTGTACTATAATATTTGTATAATTTATTATTTCTTATGTTTTAACCACTTTTATATTTTATTGCAACGTACATAACGATTGATTAGCGCTCACACGTAACATCGTAACGAAGAAAATTGGAAAATACTCGTCTACAGGATAAAAAAAACACCTAAATTCGCGACGCGACGTCGCGATTGAGAGAAATTGCGTCGTTCATTCGTATTATCAGGTGGCGATGAAACAATCCTGAGGAAGTTCGCCGGTAAATGTTGGCACGTTTCGATTGGTATCGACTTCGATTTTTTTCATAACGTCTCTTGGCAATTCACGATAAACCGACTCCGGAACGCTTTCTGTAAATGGAAAATAAAAGAATTAACTTTTTGATTAAAAAATAATACAATTTTCCTATAAATTCATTCAGATTTTTGCGGAATTATTACATTTGTGAAAAATAAAAATTTCTTCCTCAAAAAATAAAATAAAGCAAAAAAAAAAGGCTTTTTCTTAATAAATTTCGAATAAAATAAGATCATATTTTTCACCTGTACACTTGTAGAGTAGATCCGACCATATGACCTGTTCCTGGGAAAAGTCGAAGAGCCCGAGTCTTCCACCCTTGTGAGTCGAGTCGAATACGTTACCAGAATCGGCGACCAAACGTGATCCTTCCCAAATGGACAATCTGATAAGTCCGATGGAAGGCCTGTGAAGAAGTTTCCAACGATACGAGACTTTTGCTCGCCAGCCAACGTTTTTTGGATCCTTCCACAATAATTTCACCTGTTGTGCTCTACCCTCGGTGTTCCAAAGACTGTTGCGCAATATTTTGCCCGGGCCAGTTATCGAATCGACGAGTTTTAATTGAATTCCGGGATCGGCCGTTGCCCTAAACGGCGTTGCTCGCCAATACGTTTGCATATTTTTCTTCCACATTACGACGTAAAATTTACGTATGTTCTGATAACCGAATACGAAACCAACGTAATCGTCGTCGATCTCCGTGTTGACGTAAAAAGTTCCTTCAAAATCCACACCGTTGAATGCAACCATTCCTGTTTTAATCGATTCGATTGTTATTCTTAATAATATTGATAATAATTTTTATAATTATATGAATATATTATTGTGTTATTAATTATTCATATACAGGGTGAATCACATAAAGTGTCGCACAGCGAATTCTGAGGTAGATGAGACTATTGCAAACAAAAGTTGCAAATATACTTTAGGGATATTGTCAATAGTTTACGAGATATAAATAGTTAAAGTCGGTCCAATCAGAGCGCGCCGAGAAGCGTTGAAGCCGCCCACCCCCATCCTACCCGTAGATATAGCATAGATTAGGGCGTTACATTTGAGTTTGCAGAATTCAGAGCAGTCAATTAGATTGCTTGTATTTTTCCACAGTAATTTTTTTTCCTCGGACATTGGCTGCTCTGAATTTAGGCGGGGAGCGGGTGATTTCAACGCTTGTCGGAACGTTGGGCAAAATTCAGAGCAACCAATGACCGCGAACAAAACATGACTGCGTACTAATACAATCAATAAAATTGAGTGCTCGGAATTTTGCAAACCCAAATGTAACGCCCCAATCTATGCTACATCTACGGCTAGGGTGGGGGTGGGCGGCTTCAACGCTTCTCGGCGCGCTCTGATTGGACCGATTTAAAAAATTTATATCTCGTAAATTATTAACAATATCCCTAATATTTATTTGCAACTTTTGTTTGTAATGGCCTTATCTACCTCAGAATTTGCTGTGCGACACTTTATGTGATTCACCCTGTATATTAATCAATTAATTATAATAATTTTAACGATCAATCTACACTGTTGAACGCAATCATTGCGGTTTTCATCGAATTAGTTATTAATAATATTAATAATGATAATATAAATATATCAACGTGTTATTTATTATTCAAATTATATTAATTAATTAATTATAATAATTTTAATTCAGGCACAATAATTCATTAAGGACACATCCACACCGTTGAACGCAACCATTCCTGTTTTAATCAATTTAATTATTATTCTCAATAATATTAATAATAATAATAATTTAAATAATTATATAAATATGTTATTAGAATTATTAACTATTTATATATATATTAATTAGTTAATTAATGATAAGGGTTTATCATTAGATTTATTATTATTATAAATGTTCTTATTGAAGAGAGTCGCCTTATTCCATTTCATTATTAGTGTTTAGTTTTTCATGAGTGAAAATAATTCTGAACGCAGATCGCTTACCAACAGCAATACCGGGATCGCAGTTTTCGGTTTGCACCATCTCGGACCCGTTGTGATGCGTTTGCCATAGCGGATCGATCTGAGCACTGCCCTCTGGATCGAGAGGAATCATCTCGTAGTTACGAAAATCTGTCGTCCAAACGTGACTGTTGTTTGGACAATTGTCGTAACGATTGATTATCGTGTCGTTGTCGTTGTCGTCGAAGCAAGCATCTCCCGATGGGCCACCTTTTACACAATTTATCAACAATTGGTCACAATTCATCAAACTTGTCTTCTTCGAGTTAAAATTAATTTAAACATTTCTATAATAAAAATTGAATTCAGTCAATATTTAAAGTCAATATAATAAAAAATAAAACTGCTGGAATTGAAGGCATATTGAAAATTGATTTCAATATTTAAACGTAGTTAATTAATTACCCTTCATTGTTAGCTGATCTCTGTTGATAACGTATGGACAATTGTCACATCAATTGATCAAATTTGTTTTATTCGAATTAAAAGAAATTTAAACATTTCCATAATAAAAATTGAATTCAGTCAATATTTGAAACAAAATTATTTCAATTTCAAAATATTAAATTAATTAGAAATATTTAATAAAAAATAAAACTGATGGAATCGAAGAAATATTGAAAATTTATTTAAATATTTAAACTTAATTAATTAATTACCCTTCGTTGTTAGCTGATCTCTGTTAGGAACGTACGGACAATTGTCACATCGATTCCTGATACGATCGCCATCAAGATCGTCGTCACAGACGTCACCGATTCCATCCCCATCCGTGTCCATCTGATTGGAGTTTGGATCGTCCGGACAATTGTCAACGTTGTCCTGAATTCCATCCTTGTCCCTGTCACGATCGGTGTCACAAACATCTCCGACCTTGTCGCGATCCTGATCTGCCTGATCGGAATTCCTCGTGTCCGGACAATTGTCACAGGCGTCACCGACACCGTCGCCATCTCTGTCTGCTTGATTTTCATTTTTCACTAACGGACAATTGTCCTCGTGATTCAGGATTCCTATAGTTTTTTTTATAAATCAAATAAATGAAATTAACAAAACGATGTAATTACTCAATTAATTTAATTCATATCCCAGCCCAAAGTTTCAAAAGATACTTTGAAAAATAATTTCTTATGAAAGTGTGCAACAAAAAATAATTCAAAATTATAAACATTTTTTTTACACTTTGCAGAATGGGACAAAAAAAATTACAATTACCATCGTCGTCTTTGTCATTGTCACAATCATCACCGATTCCATCACCGTCGGTGTCCTTCTGCCGGGGATTGTTGACAGCTGGACAATTGTCACAAACGTCACCAACTCGATCAGGACCATCTCGATCATTGTCCTCTTGTCTGGGATTGTACTTGAGTGGACAATTGTCCGATGGATTCAAGACCCCGTCGTCATCAGCGTCATCGTCACACGCGTCACCAATCCCATCGCCATCCGCGTCTTCTTGACCGCTGTTCGGTGTTATAGGACAATTGTCACCGGGATAATTGTGAAGACTATTCAAACTAACCAGTGGTTTATCCGGAAATCTATCGAGATCAAAATCTGGACCGCACAAGTATCCATCACCGGCGAAGCCAACGTTACACTGAAATGAAAAATGTTAACTCACAAATTGTCCCGTTTTCACATTTTCTTTGATTGGACAATTCTGGTAAAACGATAATAACAATGTGACACTCGTGTTGTCCAAGAAATTTTGGATTTGAAAACGCGCCTATAAAATTTATTTGGACCAAAAAATATCAATTGACATTTGGCGAGGGACAACATAGTCAATTGACATTTGACGAGGGACAACAGAGTCAATTGACATTTGACGAGGGACAACAGAGTCAATTGACATATGACGAGGGACAACAGAGTCAATTGACATTTGACGAGGGATAACAGAGTCAATTGACATGTGACGAGGGACAACAGAGTCAATTGACATTTGACGAGGGACAACAGAGTCAATTGACATTTGACGAGGGACAACAGAGTCAATTGACATTTGACGAGGGACAACAGAGTCAATTGACATTTGACGAGGGACAACAGAGTCAATTGACATGTGACGAGGGACAACAGAGTCAATTGACATTTGACGCGGGACAACAGAGTTAATTGACATGTGACGAGGGATAACAGAGTCAATTGACATTTGACGAGGGACAACAGATTCAATTGACATTTGACGAGGGGCAACAGAGTCAATTGACATTTGACGAGGGACAACAGAGTCAATTGTCAATTAAGTGACAATTCAATTTTTCCAAGCTTGTCAACGGACAAATTGTCACAACCGTTTGTCCATTCCCCCAATTAAACATTTATCTTTTTTCCAAGCAACCACGCCGACTCACCTTGCAGCTGTAACGTTGATCCAGCGCATCGCAAGTGCACGATGCCTCTTTGTCACAGATAGTTTTCGAATCGGGACATATCGTGTGAGTCTGATGACAGCCAACGGTTTGATTGCCAGAAAAACCTAATATACATTGGCCACATCTGAACGAACCCTGAACAAAAAATTCAACAACAAATTAAATTTTTCTCCATCCTATCGTTTTGTTTTTACTCGTATAATTTTAATTAAAAATCTCTAAACACCCAAATTATTGTATAATGTTAAAAAACAATTAATCAAGACTTCAACGATAATTACCACGACGTTGATGCAGATGGAATTTGGAACGCATCCACCGTTCCGGCCGTCCTCGCACTCGTTGACGTCGACGCACTTCCCTCTCTCTTTTCCGGTTTGTGCGACTCCATATCCGGTAGGGCACGGTTCGCATCTGGTTACGGGCATTATACCGGAACGGCGGATAAAACATCGGGGAAATTAAATCCAACAACAAAAACGTGATATTCCAACGTCCAATATTTTCTTTTCCCCCTTTTTCATTCATTTTTCAATTGTTTTTTTTTTTTTTCAAATAATCATTTTATGTACGAATTTTGTCCCATGTGACGAAGTATCTCACCTGCTCTCGCGCATGTCATTCTCGCACGTATGTACATAATTAATACACGATAATGTATATATAGATAAAACAAGAAAAAAAAAAAAAGATGGGCGACACACATACACAAGGAAGGAAGTTTTCGTTGGATCGTAAGAGCGAAATACGAATGAATTTTCGAGGACCTGCGTTTGTTTTTCTTCTTTTCGTCATTTTGTATTGTCGAAACCTTCGAAATGATAAAATTTCGAATTTTTTTTTTTTTACACAAAAAAGAAATCGTCATTAAGTACAATTGAGGTGAGAGAGTGAATAAAAAAAAAACAAAACAAAAAACGAGGTGTGAGTGATGTTCTTTCTCTGTGCTTGGTGAGGGTGAAATATGGAATGTGTTTTTTTTTTCTTTGTCGTTGCAATTTTTTTGAAAAATAGAGAGACGATATAAGTTTTTCAAAAGAAAAGAAAAAAAAAGATAATTATTGTCAAAAATTTGTTTCAGTGATAAGTCGAAGTGGGTTAGTGATGATAATCTCGTTTGTTTATACACAATAAATTCTGGATGATTATTTTATCATTACGTATTATTATTGATAATAATATTATTAATTATTATTCAAAAGAGAAGCGAAATCCGTTCCGAATGAATAACGCGACGATAAATTCACTCGTCATAGTACTCCGATCTATTATCTAAATCACTGTCAGCAGGTTCGCACCTGTATCCTGGATACTTGTTCACGCATTGAGAGTCATTGCCGCATGGATTCTTCAGGTCACATTCGTCGATCATCCTGCACGTGTGTCCATCACCGTCGTAACCCTTAGGACATTGGCCACATTCGTAAAATGGCTTCTCGCGAATCGGATAACAGGTTACGTTTCGAAAGCATGGCCTACGATCGCAAATACTCATTTTGCGACAATTGACACCGTCTCCTTGATAACCGGGTGGACACTCGTCGCACCTGTGTATCGAGAAACATTAGAAAAAATGAGATTGTTAATTTGTTTGTGCATTTGGTTCTCGAGGGTAATTTGTTTTTTTGCATTGGTGTTGGGATATTTGTGAAGCTGGAAAATTGTTTTTTGTTTGTGGGGGAAACGAATGTAGTTAGAGATGAGGAAAATATAGAAGAGTATTGAAGGTAGTGGATTGAATTCTGGTGAATTTTGATGATTTCTCAGGCTCTAGAAGTTTTTCGTACAACATGAAAATCATGGTGTAGTTTTCGATTTTGAAGATTTTATTGATTTTAAGTGGGTGAATCGATATTTCGGCTTTTTTGCGTTTTTCCTCTAGACTTTTTGAGAAATCCGCCAAAATAACGGGAGATTCTTCATCAGCGACAAATTTCCGATTCCGTAACCACCCTACAAAGTCTTTCTGGATGAAAACAAATTTTGACCCCCGGCGAGGACCGATGGTCGAAATTCGTAATTTCTTTTTCGGCAGTTTGGGTGTCGGGAGGGGTCAACATTTTTTTTCGTCCAAAAAGGGTTTGTAACATCAGTTTTGAATCGGAAATTTCCCGGGTAACACGAATATGATGAAATGAAGGCGTTTTGAAGCAAAAAAAAATTTGGCCTTATCGCCGAGGCGTTTTTTTGCAAGTCCTATGGGTCCCAAAAATCGCGATTTTCAAAGTGTCGCCACGGCCAAAAAAAATTAGCTATCTGGATGGTTCTCGGCGGGTTCTCGAGGAGTCAGCGAGTTCTTCAAAAAGTTATTCGTGCAATTTTCTGTCAGACGAACAGGAACCGAGATAGAGCATCGCGAAAAGTCGATTTTTCGAGGTTTTGTGATATTCGTCGAAATTGGCCATTATTGACTTGCGGTGAATTCTAATCCTTTCTCAAGCTTTAAGAGCCTATGTCGATCGCAAATTTGTCACTGATGCCGAAAAAATAAGTTCTTTTTCACTAGCACTCGAATTTTTAGGTAAAAAGTTCGAAAAACTTTTTGGTCCAAAAAAATGTCGCCCTCAAGAGCATTTCCAGTCATTTTCAATAAAATAATCGACAGCCCTCAAATTACGACCATTGCAAGCTTCGATTTACATTTCGTTAATCCTCTTACAAAATTGAAAAAAAAATAGTCCTAAAATATGAAATAATTATTTTACCTGTAGGAATTAGCCGTCGGATGACATCTTACCCCCTGGAAACAAGGGTTGTTCTGACACGGATTAACCCTCACACATTCACGCCCGTCACCGGTATAACCACGTGGGCATCGACACTGTGGACCGTTTGGTGTGTCGTGACAATCCGCACCCGGAAAACAGGGTGAGTTCATCGAACACGTCACCGGGGGTGGTGTCGGTGGTGGAGGAACAACAATCTCTGAAGAACGAAAAATAAAATTAAAATTTCCTTTTCCTTTTGCCTCGATTTGATTTACATTTTTCTATCTCGAAACGTGATCGAACGTTACGTCCAAGGCTTTTATAAGATTTTATAACTTTTCACAAAATTGAAGACTCATTTTTAAACATCCTTGTTGATAACTTACGTGGTGCACACTCGGCACG
Organism: Netelia fuscicornis; assembly: GCA_946811545.1. Lineage (NCBI taxonomy): Eukaryota > Metazoa > Arthropoda > Insecta > Hymenoptera > Ichneumonidae > Netelia > Netelia fuscicornis. The sequence continues at coordinate 9,794,927 of OX328014.1, forward strand.
ACAGGCTGTACACTCCTCCAACATTTTGCGGATGTAAGCGAGTTCCCGTCTCTGTGACATAAAAATACACACACGCACACGCGCACACACACATACAAGAAAGAAAATATCGTCTCGCTTGATTTTATTTCAAAGGAGCTTATGTGGTATTTTCGAAAAGGTTTAAAGATTGAAATCGAAATCGTGATGCGATTTTGATGGGACAATTTGTCGGGCAAGAACATTTTTTTTTGCTCGGACAATAACGTGGAAAATGAAGAGTAAACTCACGTTGTGCTGGGTCTCTTGCCAGATTTGTGTGCTCAAAGTTATAAGCTGGTTCAGTGTCTTCGAGAGGAGTCCATCTCCCACACATTCTAAGAGAAATTAATGTAACATTGAGATTTTTTGGATCGTTCGGGGTTGAAGGACTTTTTATTAATTTGTTTAGGCAATTATCGATCTGTCGATTACATGGAAAAAGGAGGTTGGATCTAGAGATTGGGATTGGGAGATGAGAAAAGGGAAGAAATTGAATTTAGTTATTGAGAAAATGGAACAGATGAGTCATGTGTTGAAAAAATGGAATATTTGTTGAAAAAATGGAACAGATCGGGGAAATTTGTTGAAAAAATGGAACGAGCCAGGGAAATTTGTTGAAAAAATGGAACAAGTCAGGGAAATTTGTTGAAAAAATGGAACAAGTGAGAGAAATTTGTTGAAAAAATGCAACAAGTCCGGGAAATTTGTTGAAAAAATGGAACAAGTTAGGGAAATTTGTTGAAAAAATGGAACAAGTCAGGGAAATTTGTTGAAAAAATGGAACAAGTGAGAGAAATTTGTTGAAAAAATGGAACAAGTCCGGGAAATTTGTTGAAAAAATGGAACAAGTTAGGGAAATTTGTTGAAAAAATGGAACAAGTCAAGGAAATTTGTTGAAAAAATGGACCAAGTCAGATAAATTCTTGAAAAACAGAATAGATCGAGTTTATTTATTGAAGAGACAAAACCAAGTTCGAAATTATTCCCTACGAATTCATGAACTTACCTGGCACTTCCTGAATCGGTCCTTGATCACCACGTCTTCGTATTCTCGTGCTGTACGACGGTGTCGTCTGACTAAATATCGCATCCTCGAGGTCAAGAAGATTAGTCGGGCAATGCTCGCGTCTCAGAGCATCCTCGATAACCGTAGTCTTGTAAATCTTCGTGCGATACTTTCTCTCTTTGAACTGAAATTTTATATCACATTTTTTCAATTTTATTTTATTTACTCATTAATTTTTTTATAAATTTATTATTTTCATTTCCAGTACCACAAAAAAAAATCATCGCTCCATAGGAAAAAAGAATGTGCAAAACGATCGACGAGTGAATTTGCGAAAAAAAAATTAATCGGTCACGATAAGTAACGTCGAACGATCGTTATCGATGAAATAGTGACGATCCTTGATTTGGTATCGTTCAAAAAATCTGTAATATAAGTGGTCTATATATACATGGTTGGAGAAAAGATCTCCTAACTGGTCTCGAAGCTCGTTGACATGAACAGGTTGGGCAACGTTGTTTGCTCTTAGGCAGTCTTTTAATGAGAATCGTATAATGTCTAGCTGACCATATTCGGAAAGACTTCATCGTCCCACGGAGCACCGGGGCGTCATCGTATCGTATAAATAAAACCGTAATGCGAGTCCAGTTAATGCGTATGTGTATCGGGTATTTGTGTTAAGAGGCAAAGTTTTGATTTGAACAGAGCGAAATCGAAACGAGGAGATGGATCGTCCCACGACACGAATAATAAAAATCAGATAAAATTCTTTCGAAATTGCATTAGTTGCCTTTTCCCCAAATTAACATTTGATTGAACATAAAATTGTCGAAAAAAAAAATTGTATTTAAAAAATAATAAAAATTATGACGAACGTTTTTTTGTCTTAAATTGAATATTTATTTATTTTGTTTAGATTTTGTCCTATTTTGGACGACTAATCGTATCTAGTGAAATTTAGATTTCTAGGCCAGTTATCAATTACATGGTTGAACGAGCTTTTATCCATGACGTAGCGTGGAATTACTATCAAGAATTTCAAATCATTCTCGTTATTGAATTTGATTCTGTCTTCTCGAATGATTTTCTCTCTTTAATTCTAGTCTCACCCACGTTTCGAGATAAACAATTAAAAAAAAGAGAGATGTAAAATTATATTTGAAATAAAAATTATACCGTTTAATAGAAACAAAGAATAAAAGTTTTAATAAATTCGATTCTAATTTCATAAATTCAATTTAATTGGAATTAATTTCAAAACACAATTTCAAATTTGTTTTCTTGATATATTTTTTTTTTCATTGCGTTCCTTCTTTCCACTTAATTTTTTAGGAAAAAAAAACTTACGACTTCGACCGGTGAATCTTGAAGATCGTGTTCTGTTATATCGCGGAATGTTTTCTTCATTGGTATCGAACCCTCGTGAACACAATCGACGAAGACGTCTATACGTGCCGAGGGTTGTTGTTGACGAACGTAGAAGATGATGTTCTTAATTGGCAATGAAACATTCATGGAATCGATCACGAGATGTTCCATTCGTTGCTTGTCGTGTTCCACCGTTTCCATTATAACTGAAATAAATTAACGAAAAAATAAAAACTTAATTTTTGTTTGATATTTTTTCAATCTTAATTAGTGTGTAATTAAAAACTTTTGAATTGCTTACAAATCCCATTCGAGTCTAAAAGTCTAGTTAGAATTTGAGATTTTCTAACTCAAGTTTTAATTCAACATAAACCTCAAGTTTTCATTGAAGGCTTATCAAACTCGAGGCTTGATTCAGGATTGAATTGAGGTTTTAAATCAAATATTCAATTTTATATTTTTGGGTCTATGTGACTAATTTTTTCAATCTTAATTAGTGTGTAATTAAAAACTTTTAAATTGCATACAAATTCCATTCGAGTCTAAAAGTCTAGTTAGAATTTGAAGATTTTCTAATTTTAGTTTTAATTCAACATAAACCTCAAGTTTTCATTGTAGGTTTATCAAACTCGAGGCTTGATTCAGGATTGAATCGAGGTTTTATATCAAATATTCAATTTCAACTTTTTGGGTTTATGTGACTAATTTCTTGTTTTTTCCTAAATGTAAGGAGTAATAATTTGAGTCGATACTCACTTCTTTTCGTGTGACGATCGAGCATAATGACGAATTTGGTCTTTGGCCTGGTAAATTGCGTTGCGAGTAGAGTCTCGGCGGTGTTCGTTTTTTTCGGCCTAATGTGTGTCACGACGATGGCAAATTCATCATTGTGCAAAGCTTCCTCGAGGCTATCAGTCAGAGCTTTCGAGATCGGGAAGAAGAACATTCATTGTTATTCGTAACTCGTAACCGAGAGGAGAAACGTGGGTCTGGCATCGTTATATCTATTTCGTCAATATTGCACGTGATAGATGAACATCGGTCGGGATCGTTCGAAAAAGCTTCCCGAAACCTTTTTCCATCCTTCCCGGTTCGTCGAAAATGAAATTACGTGATCCGGGGACGAAATTGAAATTTAAAAATATAAATCAACCTGAGCAAAAATATCACCCCGGTACAAAAAATACAAACTACAAATAGCCATTTTATTTTTGCGTTTACATCTTTTTTCCAACAACCCTTAGCGCGGCTTAACAAAATTATGCGAAACATTTTTTTACGGTTATTTATTTATTGTTTTTTAAGTTCATTTGTGTCAAATTTATTTTTCTTCGTAATTTATTGTTCTCGTTCTAAATTATGAGAACTCGGAAAAATTCGTCCACGACGAAAAACGACCACTCGTAAATCTATTAATGGGCGCTGTTAGTTTTTTCTCCGGCGTTCCTAAGTTTAGAAAAATTTCGGCTGCGAACACTCGGAGTTGTAACGTTTTTAAAAATAATCATTTCCTTCTTTCAGATTTGTGTCAGCACGCACAATTTTTAATGAGGGCTTAATTTCCCCAAATTAAAATTAAAATTGACTCAAAATTGACTCAAAATGGACTCAAAATTGACTCACAATTGACTCAGAATTGACTCAAAATTGACTCAAAATTGACTCAAAATTAACTCAAAATTGACTCAAAATTGACTCAAAATTGACTCAAAATTGACTCAAAATTGACTCGAAATTGACTCGAAATTGACTCAAAATTCACTCAAGATTGACTCAAACATGACTCGAAATTGACTCAAAATTGACTCACGATCGACTCACATCGTATGGAATCGTTCTCTTGATATTTCGATATTGGAATCGTTCCATTTTTAAGGGTCGAAAATACGAGCATTTTTTTCGGACTTTTTTCTACGCGATTTCGAAATTCAAAGAAAACAATAGCACGCCGAAGAGTTTACTGACCCTGCGCGGAATACCGCACCGGTTTTCATTTACTACCGGGTTTCTTGCTATGTGGACGCACTCGTAACTTCCAGCAAAGACTGGTTTTCCGTACGAAGACCGGCGTGCCCAGAGAATTTTTATATACGCACGTGCGTCTCTTTTCTCGTGTGCAAAACCGTGCACCGGTCATCAATGACCAAACAGGCAATCGAGAACCAATGGAGATGATCGACTCGATGCGTAGTCGATAAATTGGCATTTGATTGAAAATTAGCTAATCGATTGCGTCGATCTATCGATGAACGCAGTATCAAATATAAATTTGACTCATAAGATAATTTGCAAAAAAATATTTTTTTTGTATTTAATTAATTTTTTATTTTACGTATCACGATAAACAATTATTACGATTAAAATTAACATTAAATTTTGTATCTATAGTTATTTTATTTCGTTTCCTGTTTACTTTTATTATCATTTAAATTTCGAACAATCAATCACAAAATACAAAAATTAAAATCTCTAAAATATATTACTATTGCTAAAAAAACAATTTTTTCTTATCGCGGTCCGGGGGTCATTTCACAAGCTTTTCCTTATCTTTTTCCTTAATTTCCTCGAACCGAGAAAATGTAAATAATAATAAATTTTAATAATTTTCGTTTTTAGATTTAATAATTAACGCAAACTTGTTGATTATTTATCGTTGGCTCGTTTCCAACGATAAGTTCTTACACAAAAGACAAGAAAAACCGAAAAATTAGACAATTTTCGAAAAGGAGGGAAGATAGAAAGATTTCATTATCGCCTCGTTCTTGCAGATAAATCTTGTCCCCCTGGCCTGACCTCTCGGTGTTGGTAGCTTTATCGCCCCCAGTTCTTTCATTCCTTACACGAGGGAGGGACGTTTGCCTCCTCTTTCGACGACAACGTGAAGTTTTATATGAAATTGTCACAAGAATAACGATAATTCGAAAATTGGGTCAAAACGATAATAAATTAAAACGTTTCCCCATTTGCTTTGTAATTTCTACTCGAAACAATTAGATATATTGCGATATTTTGATAAAAAATATTTTTACACAAAATCGTGTTTTTTTTTACATTTATTTTATTGATATCGTCGATTTTATTTTATTCAAAGCGTACCTTCGTCTAAAGTTAGGGAGACTGTTGCGATCGTTGCGAACGCCGCGAGGAAAGCGAACGTCACGATTCCCCTAAGATTCCCCATCACACTTTTCAAAAATTATAAATTTTCTTTTAAATAAAAAAGCGCGCGAATTTTTAAAAATTCAAAAAACAAATTGGATTTTTTTCCTAGGATTTCATAGGAAAATATTTACAAGAAAATACGATTTAAAAGCGCGATTCATATTTTGTTTTTAACACACAGCGTCACGAACGACCCTCGATAGGGTCGTCGAAGGGTTGTTTTTTTATTGTACAGATTTTTTGTTACTCGCGATTTTTTTTTTTCGTTTTCAAATTTATGACACACTCGATCGTAAATCAGGGAGTCGTCCCGCGTCGCGACGACGATCAGCGTCCGTACTGGACCTCGGAAAGTCACTAGCAGCAGTTTTATACGTCGCTCACATACGACTTTGTAAGTTTCAACGACGGACACGGACACACACGCGAGAGAAATAGAGTCAGCAGAGAGACTTGTCCCGCTGACTTACAAGAACATGTCGCATAAAACGGACGTGTTAAAGATCGAGGAAGACTCTAATGAGAATTAAGAACGAACGAAGATTTTTGAACGAACAAAAAAAAATTTTTTTTTTACGTCGATTTTGGATTAAAAATTTTCTTTTTTTCTCCATTTCCTACCGGAAAAGCTGATAACGAATAAAAATATTCGAGTATTCCTAATTTGCAATTTTTTCAAGACACTTTTCGTCTCAATGTTACCTTGGCTGAAAAACAAAATTTTTTTTTGTAACATTGTTTTTTATTATTTTACTACGAATTTATCATAATTTTCAAAATGCTGGAATAAATTTAGAAAAAACGTGTAACGAAATTTTTAGAATATTTTTAAGATGTTGATATTAAATTTAAAATAATAATTAAATTGTTATTTAAATGATTTAATTAGTTCGTTAATCATTAGTTAAGTAATAAATTTTTGAGCCGTGAGAATTAATGTAATTACTTTTTTTATTTTTAAACAAATTAATTTTTATTTTTATTAATTTGTAATTTTTATTTTCGTTATAATTCATTTTTAATTTTTGTTTTAGTTATAACGTCCACGTTTCATTGGAATACGAACAAAATGAAGCTTGGTAAACGATTCGATTTTACATACCTTTAACACGACCTTGAATTTAAAACGCATCTCGGTTTGTAAAAAAGTGTATCCAATACCGGTTTGAAAATCATCAAGTGGGAAGTAGTTCCACCCACGAAACATCCGTTCTCCAATATATACATAATCACCTCGATACTCGAATCCAATTCCATACGTCTCGTCGCGAGAAACTTTCCGACAAAATTTACGCTGAGACTGAAAAAAGACAGTCGAAGCAAATAATAAATTACCAAATTATTCAATCCTCGTAGTTGAGACAGCTAATCATTTTTTGTTCTGAGAAAAAAAAAATTTTAGAGAAAATTTGTAAAATCAAAAAATTGTCAATATTTTACAAAATTATTTCCAAATCTTCAAAGAAAAAGAAAAAATTTCCAGAATGTCAAAATTATTCAACTCTGATAGTTGAGACGGTTGATCATTTTTTCTTCTCAGAGAAATAAAACAATATTTATGGAAATTTGTAAAATCCAAAAACTGTCAATAGTTTACAAAAATAATTCGACTCTTTTAAATAAATAAATTAAAAAATTTCCGAATGTAAATTAAGATATGATTTGCAGAATGACAAAGTTATGACAATCGTTTAAAGTAATAAAATTTTAAATATTATAAAATAAAAAAATATTTACCAGTCGATTTTTGCGTTCAGGTCCAAAATTTATTCGAATCGTCGATTGTTTAGGACGTTTCTCCCATTTTCGGTGATTCCAAATTTCGAGCAAATTTTTTTTTTTTTGGTTTTGGTTTTCGACTCTTATTATAACAAATGCGAATTGGAATTTTATGCTAAATTTTTAGAAGCTAAGGCGTACGCTAAACACGTCAAATTTTTGTTTTCTTCGTTCTGTGCTGAGCAAGTGCGAAAAGTCGTTACTAATTAAATTCGATTATTATAATTCATTACTGTAAACCGATTTTTTTTTATATCGGGGACGATTTAAAAACGTCCTCGATGTTCCATTCGAGGGCTCGATTATCATCAATTCACCCCGACAATCACATGACAAATCTCATCGTTCAAATTTTTCCTCGTTTCAAACATTTTTGCGATTCATGGCACTTTGACCATTTTTTTAATCATTTTTTACACAAACGCTTCAAAATTCTGATTTCCACGTCGTGCTTCTCCTACCTCACAACTCGCTCATATCGTATCGTATGACAACTGCAACAACGAGAAATATATGTAATTATCAAATAATTAAATTAAAATTTAAACAATAATCGATCATATCTTCAAAAAAATTTTTTAGAATTTCTAAAAATTGGCTCAAACATATTTTCCCTAATTTTTAACATTTGTATTTTCTTACATCTTTTTCCTATCAATTATTCTTTATCAAATAATGCACAATTTGAGTTTAAATTTGCAAAAATTTCAGAAAAACGATTTTTCCCGTAACTTTGATTTATTTATTCAATTATATAAAAAAAAATCGAAAATAACTTTTGACCTATAAGCGAGACGGATTTACGGTTTGTAAAAAACGAAAAAAATTGCACTCACTCTGTTTCTCCTCGTTATCAGGGGCGAAACGATCGGTAATATCGTAAGTCGAGACAGTCTCGATCGTACTTTGCATGGCGAGATCGGCCCGAGGAAAATCTGATTCCTCGTCGGGCGTGCGATGAAACGTTACCTGGCAAAGTACGCTCTTTCCCGTTCCTTTTCTAGTATTTTTCACGAAAGAAGAACCTCCTCTCTCAGTCGATCCCATTTTCTGCACACAAAAATAGATGAACTTCTGCACTTTTTTTCTTTCTCTTATCACTCGTACCTTTGATCATCGTTTTATCAGACATATTTGTACCTCGCTCGATCGACTGATAACAAAAATCCCACGATTTTAACAAACATCGTAGATTTTCGAAAATTCGACGAGCCTTTTTGTTTTTTTTTTTTTTTTTTTTGGTTACCTTGGTTGATAAAAAAACATACACCATGTCGATAATAATGTAAAAATAAACTTTTAATGTAACAAATAATTTTACATAACAAACGCATTATGCATCGGTCAATAAATAAATAGCACAAATAATATTCGATATTTTATGTACAAAATAGTTGTTCTATAAATTTGTTGTTTATCGTCAAAGTAGAAAATAAATGTCGTATCCTTGTTTGTCAGGGAGGATTGTAATATTATCGATTAAACAATATGGCAAATATCCTTTCGATCCTCGGGACGTGGCTTGGGTGTTTGTATTTTTTGTTTTCGATCGACAAAATCGGTTGTCAAAAATTTTGTTTATCGTCAGTCGATGAGTTTTACCGAGAGTGAAGGGGGAGTGACTCGTGTCTCAATGGTAGGTGCTCTTCCAGTTTTCTACAACGAGATTACACGGTTTCCGTTCGCACAAAAAAAAATCTTTTTTTTTTTTATCTTTTTTAAGAAGGAATTTTTTTAAATTTCATTTTTCTCGATTTTTTTTTCTGTTTCCTTGTTTTTTTTTTCTTTTTTTAAATAAGCGTTTTATTAATTACAGGAAATTGTATTCAGCAAGAATCTGGATGAATTTGGTTTACGCACCTTCGTGTTACGACGAATATTGAAAGCACCGTAGACGATAGGATTCATGCACGAATTCGTACATGCGAATAGTAAAAGTGCTTTTTGGATACGTTGATCGATTTGTTTAGCTGCGTCACGGTCGATCCAGTACCTGTAAAAAATTATTTGTATTAAAATCAAAATAGCGAGAAACAAATTTTCAAATATAAACAAATTGCAAATTAAACAATTGGACGATAAAGCATGAAATGGATAAAAATTTTGATGAAAGGAATGAAAAAAGTGACAATAATTACCAAAAATCAGTGAAAATCGATAAAAAAAATTGTTAAAAATTAATAAAATAAACGAGGATTAAAGATAATTTCTGTATTTACCAAATACTCATTATGTAGTACGGGGTCCAACAAACGAAAAACACAACGACGATGATAATCGTCATTTTGAGGGTTCGTATTTTCGCACGACCGAGAAATCCCAATGACGAACGGCGTATTCTATCTGTAAACGAAAAATACAAATTCGTGTCTCGAAATATGGTTTATTTTGAAAAATGGATTAATTCGGTATCGAAAAAATGAAAAAAAAACGGTTTTTAAAAATAATTTTTAAGATTTTTTGAATTTTTGATCGAATGTTAGACTTTTTTTAGATACTTTTAGACACTTTTTTTGTCGATAAAGGAAAAAAGTTGAAAATAAAAATAAACTCACCGCCCACCGTTCCCCTCGAGCGTCTGTAGATCTCCAACAATATACTCGAATACGTGTAAATAATAACAATCAAAGGAAAACAGTACATCATGATCATCCCGAAAAGGAAATACATCAATTCGTGTCCATCGCTTGCAAATGCATTGTACGTTATGCATTGTTCGTACGTTGGAACCCGCGGATGTTTCTCGACGTGAAAAACGACCGTCTGAAAAAAAAAGTAATAATAATAATCAAATTTATTTCTTGAATTGAAAAATTTCACGAAATATTTGTCTTCTGACATATATTTAAATTTGTTCAAATGGAAAAGAAGCAAAAGTAAGAAATATTTATATTTTTTTTAAGTACGATTCGTGGAATTTTTAAAATTAATGTTATGTTTTGAAAAATACAAAAAGTACGGAGTTTTATAAAAACTTACTTGAGGAGCTGAGCAGAGAACAGCAGCGGACCACGCTACTATCAGCATGACTTTGCCCCTTCGATCGACAGCCATCAAATGTAGGGGTCGTAAAACAGCGTAATATCTCGATAGAGGCAAAATTTTAGGTTAACCAAACTGGCCGAAAAAATTCCAGAATTTTACATCAAGTTGGTACGTTAGATCAATCTTACCTATCCATACTTATACACACGAGGATAAAGGAAGAGAGATAAATTCCGAATATCCTGAAAAATGCCATTACTCGACAAACTGCGTCGCCAGCTTTCCAAGAAACAGTTATAGCCCATGCAATTTCCAGTGGCATTGTCAATAAGGTTACCTGGAGATATTTGGAATGTAAAAAAGATATCCAATTTGTGTTAGATACTATTTTTTAAAATGGAAGTAAAAATTTGACATTTCTATAAAAACAAATATTCGCCCATTTCTCTCGTTATTTATTAAATGAAATTATTTCAAACTCTTCCAAATCGATCGAATACAAAGAGAAATGAAAAGTTTGAACACGTTTTGGTCGGATTAATGGAAGAAAACAGAAATTTTGTAAGATTGTCGTTCAGTAAGGACGCTGCCTTACCGACAATCACAGTTTTTCTCAATTTTCCGCTAATTATTACAACTTTTACACGAAATTCCTTTTGGATGACATCCGTGCCACTTTTTTCTATCTATGTTCCAAGTTTCGTTAAATTCCATTCGATAATCGTTGAGAAATGGCGAATTAAAAATTCGAGGTGAGGGCCCGATTCGTGAAAATGTTTACCATTAAATCCGCTATGGCAAGGTGTATCAGCATAGTGTTGATCCGAGATCGAGTGGAACTTCGTTTTTTTAGTATCAAAACTAAAACTGTCGTATTTCCGGCGATTGATATTATCATAAGAACGCTGTACGAAATGATACTAACTAAGTGACCCTCGTTGAAGCGCATGTCGACATCAGTCTCGTAATTCATTGTTTTATTCACGGCCTCAACCCCAAAAGTTTCGTTAGCCATCGTGCTCGAGATATTTGTTCTGCGATCGGACAAAAATCGTGCATTAGCCAAAATGATGAAACAAACAGGAAGTGAAATTTCTTCGAGACGAATTGGGAATCGATGCACGTACAGTATCAATTAAAATATAAATTGCCGAGCTTGATTAAACCATGGTTTTCGTGAACAAACACCCTTAAAGAAGACAAGCGATGCGGCCTGCATATAAATTGATTAAATCCCCCATTACCCACAGAGATTCTGCTCCTTTTTCACCGTTGAAATAATTCAATTAGGGATTACCAAAAATTCTCTTTCGACGTTAAAAAAATAAAAAGTTTTTAGGAATTCAAAAACTGTTTTTACTTTTTCAAAAAATTCCTGGCGTGTCTTTCATCAAGAGGAAAATCTATGTTAATCCTGATAGAATTTCAGTAACGAATCTTCAATAATTAATACATTTTTTGTTATTTCTTACAATATTTTTTATCAAAACTCTGTAAACATCAATTTTTCGAAATTTTGATTAATTCGCAAATATTTTCGACGATTTTTAAGAACATGCTTTTTTTATCGCTCCTAAAATGTTTAAAATATAATTCTCGATTTTTTGGTATCGATTCTAATCAATTTAAAAAATTCCTAAAAGACAATTTTTTAGAAAGTTTCTGTTTTATCTTCAAAATACATTCATAAAAATCATCTAAATATTATTATCTTAGCCGCAATTAATTTGCAATCGACATTCCGACGCATTCGAATAAGTTAAGAAAATTTTAATTTCTTGAAAATCAACACATCTTGTTTTTGTTTTGGTTTTTTTTTTGTTTTTCAACACGCATCGATACCTCGTGAGGTTGGAATTTTGATGAATTTCAAACAGAATGCGAATGTAATGTTACTTTAAACAATAAAACGTGCCTACGGATAACAATTGCGAATGTTTTCCTGGGACGAGATGCGGATTTCTCCTGACCAGTTCGGACAAGAGCGAATCAATGGACAAATAGTGAAATTGAATGGCGATACGTGAATGCCATTTCTGTGATAAATATTTACACGATTGCTCTCGCGTTTATTTAAGAATTCTACGGATACTCGTGTATGCGTGTGTGCAAGTTTCGCGACGTGAACGCGTTGAAAACACGTAAATCGGGTTAGTCGGAAAATCCGGAAATATCGTTCGGAATTAAATAAGCTCGTTGATAATCGGTACGTAATATCGTTTTTCGAAGAAATTTGCACTTGATATAATTTCTATTGATCAAGGGGCTTTTTTTAAATTGTGATTTTTATTATTTACATTTTTATTTTTGTTATTATTTTTATTTTTATTTTTGTTTTTGTTTTCATTTTCCTGAGGCTTGTCCACTGTGACGAATTAAAAAATCAGTATTTTTTCTACGACCTTTGTAAAGTTTCATGTTCCACGAAGAAATTTGAAAAATTACTCGAAATATTTTTTGTTTCTATTTTTTGGTAAAGATACAGGGCCATTCGAGAAAAGATACCTTTCTTTTAAATTTTCCAATTATTCGGAAAATATGTCAGTAAAACATTGCGATGTAAATATTTGAAGTATAAGAAAATTTCACGAAAGTTCGTGAAAAATAAACAAATGAAAATTCATGAAAATTTCGAGCTAACAAAATATAAATTATTAAAGATAGAAACGATAATTAAATTTTTTATCACTAACGATTAGTACAAAGTTTGAGTCTATTAATTTGTATTTTTGTAAATATTGCTTTTTAAACCAAAAGTAACGTTTAAATTTTTTTTACTGTAATGATAATAAAGATCTAAAAAAATTGACTGGCATAAATAACGAATAAAAAAATGCTTTCATTTAAAAAAAGATCAAGCTCCTATTAGACTTACATAAAAAATTTGACTTAATTTTTTGGTAAATTTTGAAACGGTCACGTGGAAGAAGAAGAAGAAGAAGAGAAAGAAGAAGAAAAGGACAAGAAAAGAACCCGCTAAAGTTTTTCTACCGTCGTTTTTCTTTAAAAATAACGTGATTAAGGATTTTATGAATTATGCAAAATTTTCACGCACGAAAGCACGGAAAGCCCGTCTACCGTGAGAAATCGGTATTTTTGTATCCCTGCGTAAACACGCGGTGAGCTTATCATCAGCTTAAAATAAAATAAAATCAAATTAAAGAAAAAAAAAACGAAAAATCAAAAACATTTATTCTTCAAAAAAGAAAATTTCGAAAAAATCCTTAATTTCCAAGATTTGTATTCAATTTTAACTTTCATTACCTTCAATTTCACCCAGAATCCAATCCTTTGTCACAAATTTTCAAACAATAAATTCTCAATAACTCAAATTATTTTTTTCAAACAACAAAAACAAAAAACAAAAAAAATAAACAATTCCTGCAAGTTAATCTAAAAAACACAAACACGCATCGGCGTCAAAGTGAAGAAAGCTTTAAAAAAACATTATTTTCAAATTTAATATTTTTGAAATTTTTTTCCCGCGCGATAATCAAAAATATTTTTCACGATAAAAAAATCATTCTTTTGCCTTTTTTTCTGTTTCTACCGATCGCGACGAATCGTCATTATTTTGTCCCAAACGATCCATCGTTGATTATCATTTTTGCAAAAATTAATTTTATTCACTACAATTATTTACAAAAAAAAAATGGAAAAAAAACAACAACAAGGAAAACGGAAAATCTGTAATCATAACGACTCGAGTAGACGCGACGTTTCCGTTATTTTGTTTCGCTCGGGCCTTTCCGTATTGGGGTGCGAGTCGACACTGAAGTTTTGCTATTCCAGCTCGAAATCCCCTCCGGCTAGGGGAGAGGGATTTTCTGCATCCGCGCAGGTCACCAATCACCCACGGGAAAGCTCCGTCACTCACGGAAAAGCTTTACCAACGAACGTGAAAAATGCGCAATCGAGAAAATTTTCGATTATAAAAAAAAACACGAAAAAGGGAAAAAAAACAAAAACAGTAAAAAAATTAAAGTCGTAGAAATTTTTTTTTTCTGCGAATGTACCAGATGTAACGTAACAAATATACGGAACGAAACTTTGGTAAATCGACGAAGTGCGAAACGATCGATCGTGCGTGTGCTAATGAAGAGATGAGAGGACTGCACATGGCTCTTGGGCTTTGGAAACTTTATTGTGAAAATAAGAACAAGAACAAGGAAAAGAAAGGGTGCCAAGACGAAGGTAAACTTTCTTCGAGTTACGAACTCGTGCTTGACGAAACGAACGATGGAACAGAGTAGGTAAGGTAAAACAAAAATGTTAGGAGCCTGAACTTTGTTTATAACTATGATTTTGTTTTTTATCGTTATTATTAATATTAATATTGTTATTGTTAAATAATTTTCTATTCTCATTATTATGATTATTGTTATCGATATTTTTTTTAAAATAATTTTCTCTTCTTATTATTATGATTATTGTCGTAATTATTATTTTTTAAATAATTTTCTATTCTTATTATTATTATTATTATTGTCGCAATTATTATTTTCTAAATAACTTTCTATTCTTGTTATTATGATTATTGCCGTTATTATTATTTTTTAAATAATTTTCTATTTTTATTATTATAATTATTGTCGTAATATTTATTTTTTAAATAATTTTCTATTCTTATTATTATTATGATTATTGTCGTAATTATTATTTTCTAAATAACTTTCTATTCGTGTTATTATGATTATTCTCGTAATTATTATTTTTTAAATAATTTTCTATTCATACAATTATTATTATTGTCGTAATTATTATTATCCAAATAATTTATATTCTTATATTTCTTTATTATTATATACGCGATGTATAAAAATCGAATCGAATAGAAAAAGTATGTTTACCCGTTCCTCGAATGGAAAATTTGCAACGGGGTGCACCCACCGTGTCGATTATTTCGCTATTTACTAATCAGTGACTCGAGAAGTTCACAATAATCAGCAATCCTCGAGCTTGGAAAAGGCCAACGGATCAAACTCCCCGACGCAGACCAAAACTCCGTGTCACGAACGATCTTTTACGATTCGCTGTATTTAGTGAGTCAATGTTTTTTTCCCCACTTGTTTATTGATATCGTTCCATCGATAAGGGCGATTCTCGTTACTCCACCTCCTCGATAAATTGTTCGTCGGTAGATAAACCGATTGCATTTTTGAAAATGTCATTTGTTGTTTGCTTTTTGTTTTCGTCCACAACTTTTACACTTTACGTTTATTTTGTTGATTTTCTTTTTGTCACTAGAGTTTGCGTCTCATCGGTTAATATGGATTATGCCGGTACCGAATCTTCGACTGATACACATCTTGGCCTCAGAAAAAGAATGACGCGTATATTCACTTCACGTCACCCTGGGGTGCCAATAAACCTTATTAAATGTTCATATTTGATGTGTTTTTTTTTCTTCCATCTTTTATATTTCGTTCGTGAGCTGCGTACGTGAAAAGAACGCGTGAAAGCTCGTTAAGGGAGAGAAAGGGTCACATGTCACAACGTGTGACCGTCCTTTTCTTCTGTCCTCTGTCTGTCTCTCTCTCTCGCTTTTTTCTCTAACGAGCTTTCTCAAATTTTTGTGGCTGTACGATATGAAAATTTTCAATATATTTTTATATTTTGAGAAAGGGAATTTGAATATTGGGTTCATCGATTATGCTGGCTGAGATTAAATAAGATATTATTATTGTCATTGTTATTATTATTATTTTAGTATTATTATCATTTCGAAACGAGACCCATGTTAAGCTGATTGCACATTTCCTGAATCCATAGGAGGGAACAGTTTCAGCAATTTTAGTAAGCTCATTTATTTTAAATATATTTTGATATTTTTTAATTATTATTATTATTATTATTATTTTAGTATTATTATTATTTTCAAACGAGACCCAAGTTAAGCTGATTGGATATTTCCTGAATCTATGGAGAGGGACAGTTTCAGCAATTTTAGCAAACTAATTCATATTTAAATATATTTTCTGCCATTTCTCATCGTATTAAAATTTTTGTTTTGGTAGATCACGAATTTAGTCTCTATTTTCCGGAGCTTCGAAAATTTCTGATTTACAAAAAATTCCGAAATGATGATTTTCGTTTCGTTGTATTTTTATTGATTTTGTTTTTTGGCACAAGGGCGTCATTCTGTGCCAATAACGATAGATTTCTAATCTTGATTCTTGTTAAAGCAGTCCTTGACATTTTTTCCTTTCATGATTCTCGTTCCTGTCCCCACTTTGTTCTGTCTCATCGTTACTCGCTCTTTTCTGTCACATATCACGATGCGTTACAAAGGGGACCAAGAAAAATACCCCGCAATCGGAAATCCTCGGATATTCCTCGATCCTCATCCCTTTGCCAAGCGAAGATAACGCGTTGTGAGAAGTGTGAAAGTCAGAGATAAGAAACCTGCGTTGATATTCCGGATGACGTAATTGATTCTATTTTGACATACCGATTGTCCCTAGCAAACTTCCTAAGATGAAAGATCGATAAGCGTCACTGTCAACGTCGATAAATCAAGAAATTTGTTTATTACGACGTACGATTGTCATAAAAGAGATTTCGGTCTTGAGTTTCGGCTGTTTTCGACACGTAGCATCGTGACATCGATTCCAATTCTAGGTTAAATGTATTTTTATTAACTCTTATAAAAATTCCATTTCTCAGTTCTATGAGAGTTTTAATTCTAAATTCTTCATTCAATGTTTAACTCCAAATTCTAAAATTCTAAAATTCTAAAATTCTAAAATTCTAAAATTCTAAAATTCTAAAATTCTAAAATTCTAAAATTCTAAAATTCTAAAATTCTAAAATTCTAAAATTCTAAAATTCTAAAATTCTAAAATTCTAAAATTCTAAAATTCTAAAATTCTAAAATTCTAAAATTCTAAAATTCTAAAATTCTAAAATTCTAAAATTCTAAATTCTAAAATTCTAAATTCTAAAATTCTAATTCTGTAGTTTTTTAAAATAAGATACTGCCACGTGGCGTGCGATAAAACAACACACTGAAAATATTTACACACAATCAACGAGTGATCAGCGCTGGCACAATGATACAGTTCAAACTCCTTATCGTTAATCTTTATCGCCCCTTCTCGCTGATCTACTTACTCGTACTCTCGATTCGAGATTAAGTCATCCTGATCTTGATCATGACATCGCCGTCTCCTCGATAAAAAAAAAGATCTTTTTCTCAGCAATTCTCGTTCCTTGTCTACACCGATGTCAAAAGCCCAATACGCGTTTCAATGTCAAGCCGATCGACTCGATTTTCTCAAAATCGAATCATTTTACTATGCGACAGTCTCTCGCGCTCCAAAAAGAAAAATCATCAACCGCGATACGCACTTTTGAGTAAACACACTGGCGCCAAACGCATCGCCTTTTGCATAAGAATTTCTTTTTCCTGTTTTCGTTTTATTTTACAGATGAAAACAAAATTTCCGCGATTGATCACGCATCGAAAAACATCGTTTTCTCCCCGGACTAAAACTGGACTAAGCGTCTTCTCGACTGGTTACTCTCGTTTTCGTCGCGTTTCCAAGCGAATTGCGCCACACGTTGTTTGCCTGTACGAATAAGTAATCGTACAGGAGAGACGGATTTATTTTTTTCTTTCTTCCGTCTCGACGATATTTCTTTTTTTTCAATGAATCAATTCCATTCTCGATACAATATAAGTCGTTGTGGCGACTTATATTTGTTTTGTTTTTATTATGCGTCAAGGATTCCTATCCGGTGATAAAAACATATTATTACCATTTCCATGTACGTTTTATATATAGTTTTTTTTTTAGAAATTTTTTTTAGAAAATTGCGGTAAGTTCGAACTACGATTCCAGCCTTGGGTGGTTCGATGCACTTTTCACAGACTTTTGGGGCAACTTTGGAAAAATGAATATCGTGTCGGACGGAACGAAGCCCGCGGGGATATTATCAGTTCGACCGGCGATCGGGCAACTGCGCTCAGACATCACGAACGGTCCATTGAACACCGGAGTGAACACTTGGAGATCGTTAGGTCAAGTGTCAAACGGTCACTGATAGCCAATACAGAGTATACGTGTTTGTATGTATAATGGCACGACAATAGTGTTAAACGCGTTACTAATACGTTTGGAACATTGTCCAATGTGTCGGTAAGAGAATTTTGTGAGTATGAGCGTTTGTTGGTGTTTTTAATGACCTTGAGTGACTCCGAGTGATCGTGAGTTGTCATGAGCGATAATGGGATTTTATTTAGCTCGTAGTTTCTTGAGTCATACTGAGGGTTTTTTAAGTGTTTCGAGTGATTGTGAGTGTTTGTGAGTTTCTTGAGTGGGTTTGAGTGTCTTGAGTGCCTAGAATGATTCTGAGTGATTCCAGGCTCTCGAGTGACCGAGTCAGTGACCTTGAGAGCTTTTATTGATAAGACTGTTTCGATTGGTTTAGAATATTTTTAGGATTTTTAGTGTTTGTGAGTTTCTTGAGTGGCTTTGAGTGTCTTGAGTGTCTAGAACGATTCTGAGTGATTCCAGGCTTTCGAGTTACCGAGTCAGTGACTTTGTGAGCTTTTAGTGACAAAACTGTTTCGATTGGTTTAGAATATTTTTAGGATTTTTAGTGTTTGTGAGTTTCTTGAGTGACTTTGAGTCTGTTGAGTATCTAGAATGATTGTGAGTGATTCCAAGCTCTCGAGTGACCAAGTCGGTGACCTTAAGAGATTTTAGTAACAAAAGTGTTTGGCGTGGGACAATTAATCTTCCCCTGCTTTAAGACAGGGGAAGAATAACAAATTTCAATTCTCGATTAATTTTAGCATTTTTGGGTCAAAGACTCAAAGACTCGAAACGAGTATTTTTCCTCGAGATAATAGATTCCACGAATGCCATTAGTGATTCAGTCTGTCTTATGTCTATGCCCGATAATATGAGCACATCACTTTCGTTAATCACTCTGCCGAGAGCTTTTTATACCCGCTAATTAATTTAATCAAAGTACCCTCAAGAACGATTTCAACACTTCAACACTTGTCTCCTCATACTCATATCCTTATATATAGTAGGCCAAGATCAGACAAGATAATTGAATTAATTCGTCAACTCTCGTGGACGAAATAGACTTTACAATAAAGATGACATATATATATATATATATATATATATATATATGTATAATATTATAGAGTGTAGGAGTTATTTCACAAACAAGCACATGCATATATATGTATATATATATATATATATATAACTCTTGGAAAATCATAATACGAATCCGGGAGCAACGTGAAATTTGTTTTGACGAACTCCTGATAACCCGATCGATAGAAATAACGAGATTGATAGAGAAAAAAAAACAATATATCTATATATATATGTAGACGTGTGTATAAATTAAATTACGTCGAAGTATTAGGAAGAACCTCGAATAGCCATAATAAATTTTTAAAGATGACAATTGATAGACAAGAAACATCGTTGAAACAAATATTTTCGATGCACTGTGTATTTGAATTGTTTAATTAAATTAAAGCTGTATCAATCACACATATATTACAATTTATAACGATACATTTAATACATAACGTCAGTTATGGTTAGTCAACTACGTTGTTCGTCGCACATGTTGTGACGAATTTTTCACGATGTCTATATATTTCTAAGGTCAATTTTTATAACCCCTTGACCTCTTTCTTTGATCGAATTATTTGGCTCGAAAAAAAACGTGCCAATAGACACTCGAGACAGAGCTCTGACAGAAAGTATTTTTGAATTATGCTGTACATACTAGACGTTAAATTGTTATAATGTCTTTATCGTGTTCTAGAAACATGATAGTTCATTGAAATTAACAGATTTATTTATTTTCTAAAATTGATATTTATTTAGATTTTATTAACTGGGTTTAACATCAAATTAATTAATTTTGTTCAATTAATTAATCGAGAATTGACGAGTTTGTGTCATGCTTGACAGAAGAAAATATCATACAAGGATTGGTCGTTTTTACAAAAAAGAAATTATTAACTAAAAAAATCAAAATAAATTCCTGGAATAATTTCGTTCTTATACAATTAGAACAATTGCAGGATAATCGTTTCCAAATTTCTGAATTATTTTGCATTTTTAAAACGAACGATTTTTGTAGTTTTTTTTAAAGGCTAATATTTTTATCTAATTTCCTTAGACGACTGCAAAGACGTTTTCTCATTACAGCGATGCATCTAGTTATGTTAAAATCGTATCACTTATATCCAATTTACATTCTCAGCTGTGGGAAAGATCGTTTGGAATTTCCTTAAGCGACACTCATGCTCGTTTTTCCACGTTCCTACCCCATCCCCTCATTTTTTTATTTTCTTCCCTTATTTCCATTTTGCATTTCCATATCTGTTTAAAGACCTTCATTCAATAACCCCAGACCCTCTGAAATTTTATTGTTATGTGTTTCTTTCGCCCCATCTGCTAATATTCTCTCACCTGACTCACTTACAACCCCCTCAAAATGTCAACCTTAAATTGTTCTCATTCCAGAACGTTTACCTCGCACATTTATCTCTCAGCTATTTTATTACAGTCTGCCCACGTATCTTTTGTCTAACCGACATTTAAGGGTTCAATGAACTCGTATAAGGTCAAGGGGGTTGAAACATGATTTAAAAAAAAAAAGAGAAGAATTTATGTAGGGATGATTTTTGTACGAACAAAAAAGAGATACACTCGTTCCAAAAAAATTATTTCAAAGATTCTGGTGCTTACATACTCCAGGGAAATTACTGAAGAGGGTGAAATTTTTTATTAGGGGGTGGAGGGGACTACGATTAGACATTTATGAAACTCGAGTACTCGATTTAGGGTAGATACTGGAGGTAATGGCTAAATATCAAAATGTGACTATGGATGGCTGGGAAACACTGTGGTTCAACGTATATAAGGGTTGGACAGTTACGAGGGTTCGAATAAATACAGCCCTCCAAGTTAACTGAGATTCTCGGTGTTGGGTGTCTGGAAATTGGGGAAATGGGAGCAATATAGCTTACGTTCTATCACAGGCAAGATTTAGGGTTGTGAAACAGAAAACTGGAAGAAAGCAGACGAAGACATAAAAATAATCTAGGGGATGGTCATCTCGAAAAAGAAACAGGACGGGAGGATAAGGAACATTGCCTCAGGGACTGGAATAATGATGATTTTTGACTGGTAAGATACTCGTCGATACTTTGAAGCTTACGGGTTGAATCGAACACGAAAAATCGCTTGACTCGGCTAGAAGAGAGAAATAAATCTAATTTGGAAAATAGACGAGTTAGGACGATGAAATTCGGGTTTTCTTCGGGAATATGAGAAGAAATGAACGGTCTTTTTTTCAGAAAGTAAAACTGTGTAAAAGAATTTGGGTTCTTCTAAGTTAATAGAAAATTGGTATTTATAATCCTCCTAAAAGATAATATAATAATGTAATATAATATAATATAATATAATATAATATAATATAATATAATGTAATACAATATAATATAATATAATATAATATAATATAATATAATATAATATAATATAATATAATATAATATAATATAATATAATATAATATAATATAATATAATATAATATAATATAATATAATATAATATAATATAATATAATATAATATAATATAATATAATACAATATAATATAATATAATATAATATAATATAATATAATATAATATAATATAATATAATATAATATAATATAATATAATATAATATAATATAATATAATATAATATAATATAATATAATATAATATAATATAATATAATATAATATAATATAATATAATATAATATAATATAATATAATATAATATAATATAATGATAAAAAATATATAATTAAGAAAAACGAGAAATTCGAATAAAAAAATATTGATGTCTTAACGGAGAATGGACCGTGTATATTGTAGAAGATAAAGATGCACGAAAGATGCAATAAGATGGACCATAAAGTGTGCCTCTATAGTCTAAGCAAACGTATGGAGTATTATGAACGGTATTGCACATTGGCTCGAAGTAAAGCAAGTCTTCACATCGGGATACGAGCTGTAGGAAGAGGGCCGAATAAAAAAATGTAAGTGAATGTTCGCGGTATATAAAGAAGAGTCGGAGCAGGGATGCTGCAACACTCCGTCGAGAAATCCTCTCGTACCGAGGTCGGTGAAATTGTCAAAAGATCTATTCTCGCCTCTATTCCCAAGCCATCTCTTTATCATTACAATGGAAGTGTTACAGGTGAATATTACATAATAAACCAGATTAATCTCCAACGATCGTATATTTAATTAATTATTCATTATTCCATTTGTAAAATATTCTTTTTCACAATTTTTTCGTTTATTTCTAGAATTTCGATAATAATTAATAGAAAAAAAAAATCAAAGGTTATTTATTATTTGTTATTTCTATGATTTGTTCAATCGACAAGATTTACATAAAAATGAAAAAATGTTGTTTCATAATTTCCATTTGTGTTTTGTTTTTTATAATAAAAAATAGTTGATGATTTTTCATTCGTTTTAAATAATTTTTGTAATATTATGATTTATAAAAAATTCACATAAAAATAGAATACAAATTATATTATCTTTTTTTCTATTAACTACTTGTATTTTATAATATACAAATTATCTTTTTTTTTTTTAGATATTTATCAAATAATAAATTTCAACACAAATAGAAAAAAAGAATTATATACCTACAAATGTTTTCTTTTCAATACATAACTTTCAAAAATGTTATAAAAATAATAAAACTATTTTTTTTTCCTGATACATCTTCCTTTCATCGATTCGAATATTGTTTCTGGGGTAAATAAAACAAAGATGCAAAAATACAAAATATCAAGTTACAATTGAGTAAAAGATAAATACAAGATTTTGTATTAATTTGAAAGTTTCAACGTTAGAAAAAGATTACATCGTTCTGGGTAAAAATACAAGTGTAAACGTGGACAAATTTGTCCCTTAGACGTTAACAAATATTTTTAAACGTTCTCATTACCGGTTCTCAAGATTTTTATATATATATATATATATATAAAGGATGCATCACCTAACGAGTTCCATGTATAAACCGTAAAAGGCGATAAGCGTCAAATACTTAGCGCGAGGATATTGCCACTCCTTAAAGGTACAAACTGATTGCTAGTATTATGCAATTAGATTTTTACCGGCAACGGTGAGACGTTCGAGCAAATTTCACGGGATCGCATGATGATAACATACATAAACATATATGAGATCTGTGAAACGTGATCAATCAATTACCACATACTGTACTTGCCTCAAGCATTCTCTCTACCGAACAAACCACTTTTTTTTCGTGCGACCCCTTAAAATCGTTTGAACCTTCGACTTTCTCCCGTTTCACTTTCTCCAAATTATTTTGAATTTATTTTTTCATCGGATTCTTTCAAAAGTATTGTTTAAATTTTCAAATTTGTCGAATTTTGAAAAATATAATTTATTATTTAATATTGAAATAATTGTAGAAAAAGAAACAAATTTGTTTCCTGAAAACTGAAAAAGTTAAATAAAATTTGTATTATTTCATGATATTTTTAATTAAATTTTTATTTATTATTTTATTAGTATAATTAGTATTATTTTATTTTCAAGAAATAGCTCTTCCATCTGTCTAGCAATTTTGGAATATCGAAGGAAATATTTTTGGAAAATTGGGCAGCATTTTAAATTAAATCTTTCAATACAAAATATAAAAAATTTTGTACCTAAAAACCCATTCTTGTATCTCCTCATCGATTCTGGAAGAACTTTAGCTAATTTAAAAAAACAATTAAACAAATATTAATTTACAAAATTATTTATGAACAATTTTTCCAGATTTTTCTTTCATTGGCTTGCTTGTTGAAAGCTAGTGCAACTGTTAATCAGCCGTAAGTTCCTTTTTACCTAAGTAATCTTTAGACACAATTTTGTTTTTTTTAATTTACAGATTTGAAAATTTGTTTGATTAAAAAAAATTGTTAAAACGATGTCGCAGGTACGACAATAGGGAATTCGCAAATCGTTTGCCATGCTCCCAAGTGAATTCGGGAGGTGCGAATGGATTTCATCAGCCTATAGCATGCGCGTTGAATTTTGCTCTGCCAAATTCCGACGTAGTTAACGACGAATCACCCGTGAAATATGTTAAATTGTCGGAAGATTCGTCGTACATGCCATTGCCAAGAAGGAAATCTCTGGTTTTTCTAGCACCTCCTGTCATAAGGACTTCGTCAGCAGTTGCTGCGACCCCAAAACCATCGATCGAGGAAGACGTCAATTCTATGGTAAGAAAAAATTCAAACTCCAATTACAGCAAAATATGTTGTAATTGCATTATTTAATTACGATTATAACATAATTTTTGGTCATAATTATCACTATTATTATGATTATTGTATACAATTATTCTTTACTTTACTCACTTACTTTTTTAATTCAAAATTAATTCAAATCTTGGCAAAAGAAATGCAACACTTTTAATAATATTTGTGGAACATGAAAGATAGGATACTTTATCAAGTTATTATTATGATCGTGAATTATTATTATTACAATATCGACTCTAGGGTTTAGAAACGAATTTTTTACAAATTGAATAAAATTTTTGATAAAAAAAATGAGCAAAAAGCAAATTTCGTGACAAAATCGAATTTAGGATATTCAAGATCCGGACAATGGTTTAATAAAGCGAGGAGGGTACTTGCTTTACCCATAATAAAATACTGAATAGTGAGATCATTAGTAACTGTATATGTGAGTGATAAATCGTGTAACAAAAACGTGTGCAATACGGTGAGAACGTTCCGACGTGTTTCTGACGTTCTGGCGTGAGCGAGGACGAAATTTTAGGGCGAGTGGAAGAAGTAGTAAATAAGGGTAAGACGAAAGTAATGGGGTGGAAAAAGAAAAACAATGATGCGTAACGTATTGAACGATTGGGGTAGAAGATGAACGTACAAAGAGAAGTGTTGGTAGAAATTTGGCAGACAAAGGCAAAAGATAAAACAAAATGATAAAAAGAAATACCTCAACAATTTTGTAATCCATATTTTTCCTCTGCTGATTTTATTTATTTATATATTTCATTTATTTTATTTATTTTACTAATTTATTTATTTTATTTGTTTTATTTATTTCATTTATTTTATTTATTTTATTTATTTCATTTATTTTATTAATTTTATTTATTTTATTTATTTTATTTATTTTATTTACTTTATTTATTTTATTTATTTCATTTATTTTATTAATTTTATTTATATCATTTATTTCATTTATTTCATTTATTTTATTTATATTATTTATTTTATTTATATTATTTATTTCATTTATTTTATTTATATTATTTATTTTATTTGTTTATTTATTTTATTTATTTTATTTATTTCATTTATTTTATTTATTTTATTTACTTTATTTATTTTATTTATTTCATTTATTTTATTTATTTTATTTATTTCATTTATTTTATTTATTTCATTTATATTATTTATTTTATTTATATTATTTATTTCATTTATTTTATTTATATTATTTATTTTATTTGTTTATTTATTTTATTTATTTTATTAATTTTATTTATTTTACTTATTTTATTTATTTTATTTATTTTATTTATTTTATTTATTTTATTTATTTTATTTATTTCATTTATTTTATTTACTTTATTTATTTTATTTATATTATTTATTTTATTTGTTTATTTATTTTATTTATTTTACCATAACCATGAACTTAAAAATAATTAAATAATAGAAAACGATATGAAGTTTTGTTTTTGAACAGTTGAAACAATTTGTTTTGATTTCCTTCGACGATCCTCGGTCGAATGTGTTTCATCGTGACGAATTCCGTTTGTTTCAGGCGTATCCAAAGTACTCGTTCAATTACGGAGTAATCGACGGTTACACGGGCGATACGAAATCGGCGTGGGAAGAACGGGACGGTGATAGCGTCAAGGGAGAATATTCGGTGGTCGAGGCCGACGGATGGATTCGTACCGTGACTTATACCGCTGATGAACATCGTGGCTTCAATGCTGTCGTAACGAGAATCGGCCCGCCGAAACACCCACCGGCCGAATCTATAAAAACTTTCGTCCCGTCAACGATACACAAAGGTGAAAGTCATCGTTTGAGGCTCTGAAATAAAATTTGAGCTTTGTTTTAAAAACAACAATACCATTTATGATCCATCGATATTTCGTTTGAAAAATTGTATCAACTTTCGAGGCAGAACAACATTGCGACGATCTTGAAAATAAATGTTTTTTCATGATTTTTATTTTCATTTACTAAATGACTTTTGTTTGAGCTCAATTAAAGATATGTTGTTCTACATATATTAACGTAGATTCTAGTAAATTTTCATTGAAAAGAAAACAATAGTTGAAGTACAATAAATTGTTTTAGAAACAAAGTGATTTTAGGTGAAAATAATGATTTTTATTTCGAACGTGAGCACGTTTTGAAAAAATGAACGAAATCAAAAACGACTATGCTTAAAGATAGTTATTATGGTTACAAACAAAATCGTGCAACAATTTTACATATCCGATTATTATTGCTCGAATTATCGTTCGCACCAGGTGGAAAAACGTTTTTTTAAATTAAAATTTATTTGACTATTTTTTAATGTATGTGGAATAACATATCTTTAATTGAGCTCAAAAACCCATCGAGTGAATTAAAAAAGTTCGTGAAAAACAGTTTATCTTTTTGATTCTCACAGTGAAATCCTGCCTTAAGAAACAGAAAAAAAAAATACTTATTTCACGCTTTTCGTTCATCGAATATTTGTCCATAATAATTTCTCTTACTTATATATTTCCTTATTTGTTCTAACGATCGTGAAAAAAGGGTTGTTACTCGTTCGTTGAATAATTAATTTTTATTCTAGCAAATATCTTTAAATATCGTAACAGCTCGAGATGAATCCAACGTTGTCTCGTTTTTCGTTTCTTCCTTTCCGTCCTTTCAACTTATTCTTTAATATGCGTGGATGAGGACAACGATGTGTTTTTTTTTGTCTTTTTTGTTTTGTTTTTATACAAACTTGATCTATACGAATTATCTATAATGTAATTAAGTATGCAAATGATTAATTATCGTATTAAAATCTTCTCTTTAGTCGATATTCTGATATTCCCTATGA
Source organism: Netelia fuscicornis (assembly GCA_946811545.1). Taxonomy (NCBI): domain Eukaryota; kingdom Metazoa; phylum Arthropoda; class Insecta; order Hymenoptera; family Ichneumonidae; genus Netelia; species Netelia fuscicornis. The sequence goes on from OX328014.1 coordinate 9,822,430, forward strand.
CTATGCTTACGGAAGGATTTTTTTCTTTTCTTTTTTTTTTTTACAGGAATAGGATTTTATTACTATTTTTCGTATTTTCATAACAAAAAGATTAACCTACGACAAATTAAGATTAAACGTACGAATTTGGAGGAAAATAATTAAATTTGTTGCTTACGATAAGAGAAAAGTGTTCCCGATTTGTAAACTTAAGAAAGAAAGAGTGTACATTGCGCGGTTGTTGGAAAAATTATACGCCAGTTGTAGGATACACTTGAAACTTATAAGAAACAAAAACTTGTTGGACGTCGTTATCACACATTGAAATACCCAGAAATTCTTACTGACGAAATCTTATCCCTTCCACGTATCTTCGTATCATTAATAATACTTCGGTTTTCTTTTTTGTTTGTTTGTTTGCTTTCTTGTTCTTTCGTAAATGCAAAACTTTCATCAGTGTAAAAACTATCCGACGTTTAATGTCAGACCTTAAAACAGAGAAATACATTCGTGAGAAATTCGATCACACTGTGAATATGATAAACTCGATACGGAAAATACGAAACGAAAGAAATTGCATGTGTCTCGAGGGAAGACGAAAGTGAGTTTCGCAGGGGGGCGAAACATTTTTTACATTCGTATATGAATAATTACTTTTCCAATTTACGTTCAGCAATGAAAAGATGGAAACCAATCGTTGGGAGAAAATGAATTTGATTTGTAACATTCGAGGAGAATGAAAGATTACACGCGACAGTGATAAAAATCCTCGGTGTGAGAATGAAAAATTTTGTACGTGGTTTTTTTTGTTTTAAATCGCTCCTTTGCGAAACAGCCGAGGAAAGATGGATGTTCGTACGAGGAACGAAACGTCGACGAATGTTTGTTTCGTTATTAAAAATTTCTATCTGTTTCTCGATCTCTTATTACTACTTGTCTTCTTGGCGCTCGTCGATGAACGATTTTTGTTTGATTCTTTGCTATTGGTGTGGCCATCCTTGGCTGGCGTCGAAACGTGCTCGAGATTTCCGTTCGACATAGGTCCATTCGTAAATTGTACGTTCCCGTCGTTGTTACTAATCGTTCCGTTGTTCTGGGAATAACCGGTCTGTAACGAGGTGTGATTCTTGCCGGTCGACTCTTTACTGTTCCCCGACGATAACGCGTTCGCATTCGCGAAGTTGCAGTTGTCCTCGCTTCCGCTGTTACCCAGTTGGGACTCCGACTCGCTGTATCGTTCAACTGGAAAATAGGGACCGACGATTATCAGGACAATTTCTTAAGTAAGAAAATATATGGGGTCAGGGACCCTACGGGGTGTATTTCAATTTTTTAATTTAGTCAAGTATTAGGTACAGAAATTTCCTTCGCGAATATGGAGAATATTTTTCCATACTTTAGTTTCCATGAGACGATAACAATTCAAATTTTCGTGTAGGAAAGATATTTACTATCGTTATGATATGTTTGAAATAATGAAAACAAAAAACTTATGGTTACTTCTGGTAAAATAAAAAACTTTGTAAGAACAACTATTTAATGAATCAATCAATCATAATCTGGTTTGTCGAGTTTATTTTTACCAAAGACATAAAAATTGGAAATTCAATCGTTTTATTCATTCTAAAAATGTAATTCGTGCCATTAAAAAAATTACTGTTTTGAGAAAAACGACTTTAAGATTCGGCTGCTGCATGATGCAAGTGATCTATCGTGCATCGTCGAGTAAAACGGCTTCTATGGGGGTTAATTCGTAGATTACCAACGTACATCTATACAACAACGCATACTCTTAATACTCCAAACTTTCAAAGAAATAATACCAATGAGAAATTGAATTTTTGGACGCTACAATGTAGAAAGGTTTTTGAATTCGGACTTATCCACTAACTACGGAAGAACTATCACCAGATAATCTAGAAAAATTCTTGTAACACAATTCAAGCATAAAATAAGATCGACAAACGAAAAAGAGTTTTCCATTTTTGAGAATGAAAAAATCCTTTATTTCGAGAGTTTTTTGTCATCGCTTTTATTCCACCCCAAAAATAATATATGTATATGTATACCTCATTGATGCATATGTGGCAAAGATATGAAAACCATAATTGCACGAAACGTGAGACAAAAAAAGAACAATTATCGGGTGCTGAGAAAAAACAGGCATGAAATTATAATAATTATATTGTCCAAAAATAGTTCATAAAAGGAGAATACAAAAGAATAGAATACATTTGATAAAAATAGATAAACGCTAGAGAAAAAGACAATCTTTAATATCCATTCAGGTCCTTACTTTTTTCCTGCGTACTTTCCCCTAAGCCGGTTACTGCCTGTAATAAGTAATACGATCATGAACTGTAGAATTGTTTTTATAAAACTTGATGATTATTCTCCTCTACTCACAGCCATAGATGTAATTGAAGATTTAGAGAAGAGTCTCTCGGCTTCTTTGAATTTTCTATTTCTTTTATCGGCTTTGCTATTTGTATTTTTGTTGCTTGCCAAATAACGATCCCATCCACGGATAATGTTGCCATAAAGTTGCGTATCTTCAAGATAACTTCCTTCGAACGCGTATATTTGACGCTCTAAATTTGCTAAAGTATCCTGAAAACAATTGAAAATAAATAAATAACACTCGCAACTGACACAATTGTCACTTTGGGGCTGTTGAGAGTTCCAACATAACCTCAAATTTTTCATATCGCCAAATCACTCTCATTTGCCCGTTTCTCTTCGTCAATTCCGACTGCCGCGGTTTCTTTTCGTTGACAATGTTGAAAAACAATTTGCGAAAACAATTTTAACGTCTCATTTGTTTCCATAATTATCATAGAAACGAAAAATTGCGCGAGTCTGAAGTCGGAATGTTTTCACAATTTTGTCGCACTTACGGCTATTTCTGCTTTGCGTTTAACGAGTTCCGCCAATTCGGCCCTCAAATCCACCGAGGATTTGGTGGACATTCTTTTAATTATCCTTTCAACTTTGTTAATTAAAGCTCCTCTGTTTCGTTTGACAAGAATGAACTAAAAAAAACAAAGTGTTTCCCTTTCGGAACGAGAGTCCTCCCGAATGAAATTGCCTGCGTGACTTCCGGTGTGAACGTTTTCCGGGTTATCATTTGAATGCGTAGAACGAGCATTTCATTAAATTATTGCAGAAATCTTATACGAGCGAGGATATTAATTCACAATAATTTTTACAGCCACAGCAAAATATGATGATAGAATATATCGACGTTGCATCGTCCGTATGGACTGCAAACAGCGAATTTAGGAAGATTGAAGATAACTATATAGTTGAAGTCTACATGACCGGCTAACAGCAAGAGATATTGGTTTTTCAGGTTATCTATAGTTTCGACCATTGTTAAATAGTTGAACAGACTGAATTAATTCGATCTATTTACCTCAGGTTTTAGAAGACCTTGGAAAAACAATTTTGTCCAATATTTCGACGTTTACCAAAACATTTTCTGTAGAACCTTTTGTTTATTTTGCAAACATATCGCTAATTTGTTTAAAACTTAATTCATTATACACTGAAATATGTACAGAAACATAGATCGGAGTTTTTAGGAAAATTTTATTTACACTAGATGGAATTTTTTGAATGAAAGAAAGTAATCATTGAATGGCACTATGAGACGAAAGAAATGATTTATAACACAATTATGGCCTGGGTATTCCAGTCTCTATACGAATCCCATGCATGTCTTTGATTTCATCTTTGAGCGTCTGCAACAAAGAAAAATACATTTCTATTATTGTTCTCGGACATTAAGACGTTTTTCAATTCAAAGTATAATCAAAATACTTGCATCGTTAATCAATCTGTGCTGTTTGACTGTATTAAGACCCTTGAATTCAGGAGCAACAACATTTACATGAAACATTGCTCCGCAACCTCCTATAACGTGAATTTATAATGTTTAAACATATATTAAGGCAAATTATGTATACGAGAATTTAATTACCGCAAAGAAAACTCAGTGGATATAAAAGAAGGAATACCTGACACATCCGTGACTTCAATGATTTGAGCCTTGGGAAATTTATTTCTCAATATATCGATCATTTTCTGTTCTGCTTGTTTCCCAGCGAGAACACCATTCGGTCCGCTCCACACACGGGAAAGAAGCTGTAAAACTTTTGGTTTATTTATCCTGTCCATGTTTTTTACCTCAGCGCAAAGTGCGCTGCTCCCAACATTTGCTCGATCAAATACAGGGATGAGATGACAATAATGACATTGACTCGTTCTTTCCGCAAACTCGGAATTTCGCGATATCAATCTTGAAAATCCACCAGAGAAGCACTTTTATCTGCTTCCCCGGTTTCGAACATTTCCTACATGAACGATTCGATGATCCGGAGTCGCTATTTGTTCGCTCGTAAACACGAGATATATTTTTACCTACCGATATATTACGAAAATTTGTCTTAAACACACGGCCGAACATAGCGATAATTTCACGTTAAACTGTCACAAAGAAACAAAAAAAAATGGAAAAAAAGATGCGTTGTAGAGAAATGAGATAACAATAAAATTGATTACACGTTATGATAAAATTTTTAAGATATCTCTTGATACAGATCACTTGGCCAAGTGCCAGTAGTGTTTTTGAGGTTATGTTCCGCCGGTATATTTCTCATGCGATGATGGCTGCGAAGTTGGCTGCGAGATATTGTAAATCACGTAATGAGCAAATATTTCAATTTCGCAATAAAGAATTTCTTCGAGAGCGTTATTGCTTCCCAGTGGAGTTGTTATTTCTCGAAATATTTATCGACGATGATCAATATATTTTTTTGTATTTATAGAGTCGAAGCAGAGATAGGTAGGAAGACGAGATATGCTCCGGTTTATAAGTTGACTGTTATGTACTTTAAACATATCTATATATAACTACGCTAATACAGTTAACTTCACGACGATCTCATTAACATAAGAATAGTTCGTCGTTTCGCCGCCCAGTTGTCGCACCGACGCTCCCACTTTCTAGGTTACAATTTCGCCTGTGGCTTGCGAATCTTCCCGATGTGTATCTCTGGTCAAAACAGAGCAAAGTGCGACCGATTGGAAGGGGAACGCCCAGTACCGTCAGTGCATTTGGCGCGGGGTGGGAGTGCGACGACGTCAGAGACTACATCGTCATATGACGTCGATTTGGTACAGATTTTCTCCGTTCCCGTGAAAAGCGGCGCCCCGTTCGCCCGTGGCCTGCCACGTAATGTTTCGTGCCGTTTACAAATTACAATTCGCTCTATAATTTGACAAATTTTTATTAATTCCAATCCGCGTGAGTGAGATGCTCGATTCTGTGACGATTAAAACGTAACGTAGGAGAAAATACGGAAGAAGGTGAGTCGAAAAGATGTGAGGATAACCGAAATATTATCACGCGAATGCCAACACTGCTTTTTCTTTCGTCGAGCGCGACGTTTCTCCTGTGTACTGCCTCGTCTCTCAGAATGACGTTTTAACCTTTCCAACACGCGTTTTCTTTTTTTTTTACCGTGAATTGCAATAACGCAAATTTTTTTCACTTCGCTATGATAAGTGCAAGGATTTCTATCGTTTGTTCGTGTAATATATTCTATTTTCGTTGAAATTGTAAAAAGAGACGAATAAGAGGATTCCGATGATTATTTGCCGAGACGACCTTGTCAGGTATTTATAGTTCGGGCATTTTATGTTCCCGACTTTTTTTTAATAATTACTTGCAAAAAAATCGTAACATCATTTCCGGCCTTTCGTTTTTATTATTTTTTTTACCTCATTGTTATAGTATTTAGCATCTTTTAACAAAAATCATATTTGTGAAAGTATGATAAAATTATACGTCGTATAAACTCGTTTGTTCTGATTGTCTTAATAAAATTGAATTGGAAATAATTAAAGAGGTCTGGTTCAAAGTCTTAAACAGCCCGTGACCTAAATTCCCAATTATCCAGATATCTTACACTTTTTTGTGTTTGAAGAGTAAGTAAAGTGTATTTTAGACGTTACTGAAAACCGTTGACTACATTTTGTAGACACGTTTTGCATGCATGAACGCTTTTAGGAGGACTGTCAAAACTTTCGGAAGAATAATCATTTTTATGTTTGGCCATGTACTTGATGATTAGCTGAGTATACATTTGCGTTTGTGAGATTTCAACAAATATCTGTAAAACGCGAAATCCTCAAACAGGTTTTCACGGAATTTGCAACAGGTTTAACTCGTTATATCGTTAAAATTTTTTTTCGAATATTTCAGGTTAGTTTTGACAGTACTTATCAATTCCCATTATCAAAACACATGACCGAATGTTTATAGAGTTTGTTGTTAATAAAAGTTATAGATTTGCGGGTTAAGAAATTTGTCAATACATATTATTTGACCGAAACCATACAAATTTGAAATTCAAACATTTTCTAGTGTTTTAAGGTTATGTTTGCGATTCTGTAAAATTCGTAGCGTTTTTTTGTTAGTACCGCTTGCATTCGATAGCTCATTTTTTGTTTGTTCGCATGATCACTAAAGATTATAGCTTGAGGCAAGTGGAAATTATGGTTCGACCATTGTCCACCGACAAATTTTTTTTTCAGAGGTTCTTCAAGGTTTATTAAGATTTACGAAATTGCAAAGAGTTGCTTTGTGTGGATTTGAGAACTGTATGGCAAGAGATTTTTTGGTGTGTGAAAAGTTTAATTGCTGCTGAGATAAATGAATTATAGTTTTTGCTCCATTGACCGAACATCCTGTGCCACCTTAAGAAGACTTAGACGGAGTGAGAATTGTAACTCTTTTCTTAGAAAAGCATTCTCCAGAACAATATTCGCGTCTTCTTCTGGGACTCGTTACATTTTTTATAACGTTCCTTAGCTTCCTTTGTGCATAGTATTGTAGAAAGATTTTTTGGAAACTGTAATTTAAATCCATTTATTAACTAGCTATTCATTAATTCATGACTAATAGGAACATCACTGAAAATTGTAGTCTTGTATTATTTGTACAGAGAGCGCAATGTCTCAGCCTGGTAATTATCATTACCAATCTTATGACCAAGCTGGTGCGCCGAAGAGCGGACCAGTACCAATGGTAAATGGCCAGCCCAGTACCATGCAACACATACAAAATGGGGTACAGCCTCCCAGTTTCAATTCTGCTGGTAAGACATTAATAATAGTCACTTCTTGTCGCTTTTAATGACAATTCAGAAAAAATGCATTTAGATCTTTGTTTAATTATTGTTTTTAGTAAATGAACATTCCAAAAAAAAAATGGTTATTTTTAAACGTTAGCTATTGGTTTCTTTATTGTGTCAAAATCAAAACTATGTGTGAGGGTATCGATCTATCGTTGCAGGTACTCCATCGTCGCAATCATCGCGTGATCCTTCGAGAGAACCATCTCGTGATCCATCGCCGACGCAGTATCTTCACAATCAGTACAGACCACAATTGACAAGACCACCGATGCCACCGATTAACGGCCAGCAGCAAATGTCAATGTCCCAGCAGCCTCCACGTTCGCAGCAAACATCACAATCTACACCAGTACCAAATTTGCATAACACGAATCAGTTCTCGAGCGTTCAAGCGCAAAATCCCTCAGCATACCCAACGAGTCAACTTCAATCTCCGACTTCGGCACATAGTTTACCATCCGACTCTCTAACACTGACGAATCAGTCTCAAAAAAATGTAACACCGACGAGATACGATCGGACGCCAACTCAGACTTCTCAAGCCACAGTGGAGAACCGCCCGAGCCCGATCTTTCAAAGTCAAACGAGCGGAGGACAAAATTTACCTCCAACGACCAATCAGAGCTCGATACTGGGACAATCAAACTTGAAAGACAACGCTCTATCTTCCAAAAATCCAGCGAGTACAGCGATATTCAGTAAAACGTGGGGAAATCAAAGTATCGAAAACACCTCGAATAATTCCCAAACAACAATTCCATCGCAAACGAGCCTCGTTTCACCAAGTTGGAACAAAGAGAGCCCGTCGATTTCTTCTTCGCAGCCAAATTCCTCGAATCAATCGGTCACAACGACGAGTTCCAACGATGCTCAGATTCCGCAGTCTCACGGTATGTTCCATATCAGTTCCACGGTAGGAACAAGAGCTCAGAATACAAATATTGCTCCTCCAACGATTTCAACCTCCGCCCAAAATACATCGTATCTGCAACAGTCTCAAGCTTTAACGAATAAACAGAATATTGGGAATCCGGTAAATTTGCGAGGTTCCCAAGGAGCTCAATCATCACCGACGATGGCTGGCATGAGTATGCAAAATGTTTTTGGACAGACGTCTCAAGGTCCGAGTCAAAAGTCTCAAAATCCTCAAAGTTCTTATTCGCCATTGGCAAAGCCCCAACCTCAATATCCAACGTCGCAGCAAACTACTCTGGGAAATCAAACGAGTTTTCCAACTTCGACCGCGACACAGGGAAGTTTTTCGACTTCAGCGACGAACCAAGCAAGTTTTTCACCTTCGGCAACAACTTCGGTAGGGAATCCATCGACTTTCCCAACTCCAGGACCAAATCCGTCGATTTTTTCCACCGCAGGACGAGATCCGCCGAGTTTTACGACACCAGGTGCAAATCCCCAAAATTTTTCAACTTCGGTAGCGAATCAACCGAGTGTCGCACTTCCAGGAGCGAAGCCAGCAGCTTTTACAAGTTCGACACCAAATCCAACAAACTTTTCAACCCTTGGAGGAAATCCGTCGATCTTTTCAACTCAGGGGGTAAGGCCGCCACATTTCTCAACTACGGGAGCGAATCCAGCGACTTTTTCGACTTCGGCGACCAAGCCGCCATCTTTTTCAAGCCTGGGAGCAAATCCAACGCCGTTTCCGACATCGGGAGCGAATCAAACGATTTTTTCATCCTCGGGAGCAAATCCACCAACTTTTTCAACTCCACCTGCAAATCCTACGAATTATACGAGTGCAGGAGCAAATCCAGCAACTTTTTCATCTTCTGGCGCAGATCCCACGAATCTTGCAGCTCCGGGAGTGAATCCGGCGAATCTTGCGAGTCCAGCGACGAGTCAGTCGAATCAAAATGCTTATAGTCAACAAAATGTAGCTAGTCAAAGGAAATATCCGCAGCCTCAGTATGCGCAGATGCTAGGTACAGGAAATATGAATGTGCCTGCGAAAACTGTTGGAATGTCTTCAGGACCGCCTGGTCAAGTTCCAAGACCACTGCCAGGAAATATTCCAGGAGGTCATCCGATTGCTGCGAAAAGTACCGGAATGCCTCCAGGACCGCCTGGCCAAGTACCAAGACCACCACCAGGAACGATGGGGACGTCCCAGCCCGAAGCTCATTACGACTATAGAACTCCATACTTTGGTCAAATGTCGAACGTGCCCCTCGACAACATGACAAAAAGATATCCAACGTCCTCGTACCCGGATCAGAATCAGCTGAACGCCCAGATGGGAAATTTAAACGTAACTCAATCGGGTTTCAACGCCCTGTGGGAACAGCAGTCGGTCGATTTGCTGCAATGTCGCAACATACTTCCACCGGAAAAGATTGAACCGCCGAAGATAAAGTTGCATCAGGAATTTCTCGACAGCGTGAATTGCAGTCCAGAAATATTTCGCTGCACCTTGACGAAAATCCCGGAGAGCAATTCGCTCTTACAAAAATGTCGTTTGCCTCTCGGGCTTCTTATACATCCATTCAAAGATTTGAATCATCTTCCGGTCATACAGTGCAGCACAATAGTACGTTGTCGCGCCTGCCGAACTTACATCAATCCATTCGTCTATTTCGTCGACTCGAAACGCTGGAAGTGCAATCTATGCTATCGGGTCAATGACTTGCCCGAGGAATTTCAATTCGATCCCGTGACGAAATCTTATGGTGATCCATCGAGAAGACCCGAGGTGAAGACGAGTACGATAGAATTTATCGCACCGAGTGAGTACATGCTGCGTCCACCACAGCCGGCAGTTTATCTCTTTCTTCTAGATGTCTCGAGACTCGCCGTCGACTCTGGATATCTCGGTATCGTTTGCGAAACTATCGCTGACGAATTGACGAAATTACCGGGTGATGGAAGAACTCAGGTTGGCTTCATCGCGATAGACTCGTCGGTACATTTCTTCAGCATGCCCGAGAACGTTTCGCAGCCACACGAGCTCGTCATGCTCGACATAGACGATGTTTTTCTACCGTGTCCAGATAATCTCATAGTCAATCTGAAAGAGCGAGAAGAACTCGTGCGAGATTTGCTGGAACAATTACCGAGCAAATTCAACGGGACTCACGATACGAACAGCGCTCTTGGAGCTGGCTTGCAAGCGGCTTTCAAACTCATGTCACCGACCGGTGGACGGGTCACAGTTTTTCAAACTTGCTTACCGAATGTTGGACCAGGAGCTCTGACACCAAGAGAAGATCCTAATACCAGAGCAAGCAAGGACGTTCCCCATTTGAATCCAGCCACCGATTTTTACAAAAGAGTCGCACTCGACTGCAGCGGACAACAGATAGCGGTCGATCTATTCCTTCTCAATAGCCAGTACAGCGATCTCGCAACGCTCTCCGGAATGTGCAAGTTTTCCGGCGGTTGCATGTATCACATTCCTTTGTTCAGGCACAACAAGCCTCAGCACAGCGAGACGCTCGAAAAAATGCTCAGACGTTATTTAACGAGGAAAATTGGTTTCGAGGCGGTGATGAGAATAAGATGCACAAGAGGATTGAGCATACACACGTTCCATGGAAATTTCTTCGTCAGATCGACCGATCTATTGAGTCTGCCGAACGTTAATCCTGATGCTGGCTTCGGTATGCAAGTTTCCATCGAAGAAAATCTCTCGGACGTACAAACGGTTTGCTTTCAGGCTGCGTTGTTGTACACATCGAGCAAGGGTGAACGTCGTATACGCGTTCACACACTTTGCTTACCCGTCTCTTCAAGTATGACCGATATCTTGTATTCGGCTGATCAACAAGCTATCGTTGGTCTTGTGTCGAAAATGGCGGTTGATCGATCACAACAATTTTCACTCTCCGATGCTAGAGACGCTTTCATCAATGTTGCCATCGATGCACTCTCCGCTTATAAATTGTCCCAATCGACATCAAGCGGTGGATTGTTGGCACCGGGAAACTTAAAACTTTTGCCGCTTTACATCATCGCCATGATCAAGTGCTTAGCCTTCAGATCCGGAACCAGTACGAGACTCGACGATAGAATTTATTCCATGTGCCAGATGAAGTCTCTGCCGCTTGTGCAATTCATGCAAATGATTTATCCCGATTTGTATCCTGTTCATGCGCTCGACGATAGAAATTCCAAGGATATCGAGGGAAAAATTTGTCCGCAAGCACCGAGGTTACATCTTTCAGCTGAGAAACTCGATTTTCGTGGAGTTTTTCTCATGGACACTGGAGATAAAATTTATATCTACGTTGGAAAATCGGTGGATACGATATTTTGCAATAATGTACTAGGAGTCGCGGCTTTTGCATCGATACCGGAAGAATTTGTAAGTTGTTCATGAAATAATAATTTTCTTTTTATGTTTTCAAATTGTTTTTATAATTAGTGATTTTTGTTTTATGACAGTACGGTCTACCAGAATTGGACACCGTGGAGAGCGAGAGACTTCGAAACTTTGTGTTCAGTCTACAGGAGGAAAAGCCATACTATGCTCCTTTGCAAATAATACGGTTAGTTGGTTTTCAAGATGAATTATAATATTTGGTTCCTAAAATTAATAACGAATAATTCAAAGAAAGATTACTATAACTGAAATTTACAAACTTTCTATTGTCTTTTTTTTCTACAGGGAGGACAGTCACTTTAGAAGTCTCTTCACCGATCGCCTCATCGAGGATCGTTTCGAAAGTGCATTGAGCTATTATGAGTTCTTGCAGCATTTGAAGACTCAGGTGAAATAGGGTAGCTAATGAAACAGCTCACTGGCAAGTGTCGTGCGTAGCCTAAAGAGTTTTTAACGAGTAATGGAAAAAATATGTTCAACGCCCGACGTACAGTGATACAAAAAGGAAGGAAAGAGAAAGAGAATCGAGCAAAGAGGATTGTTCATGAATACAGCCTTTGTAAAGACTCTTCGAATAATTGACAACAATAAGGAATGTATAGTGTTGCGGAAACCAAGGGTGATACGACAAGTGCGAAAGGGATAGAAAAATCATCGTCGTTTATCAAATATCACGATTCCATTTATGTCACCAAATAAGAAAAGAAATAAGACAAGCATAAAGCAAGGACGCGTCAAATGACTGATATGCCATGTAGAACGTAAAATCGCACTCACCACTCACGCTTAGCAGAAAAGACAACAAGAAAAACAAAAGAACATCGGCATTTAAGGCGATAAAGAATTTAATGAACTGTTATCACGCGTTCGCATTCGTTGGGCGATCAATTATAAATCGTGCTGTAAAAAAAAGTAAGCCGAAAACAAATTCTCAATGCAATTGGAGTATCGAAACTCGATAATCGAGTTAAAAAATTGTCAACTCCTCGCTCGTACGGTTTAGCGATCGATTTTGTTTTTACAGCTCTTTAAGATTTTGGGAAAAAGATAACAATACGCTCATTCGGTAGAATCAACGGATCATAGACTTTGAGAATTTTATTTTTTTTTTTCGAAATTCAACGTACGTTGAGAAAGAAGAATCTGTACGAAACAAACTTTAACCTCGAACGAATCGACTTGAAATTTTCGAATTTCATTTATAATTCCAAAGCAAAAATTAGGTGTGCTCGTATAAATTATTATAATTTTTGTTAATATCATTCCTTCTCCCCCCAACCCTCGATTCGTTCGTTTCATTCACAATGAAAGGAAGTGAAAGAAAAACATCCCTAAAAAGAAATATCTTCCCATCTCGTGAAAAGAGAGGCTTCTTAAAAGACATCCGGAAAAAATGTCTCGATCCTCCATTATGAATTTGCACCGACAATTTTTATTCTCTTTTCTCATTGGATCATCGACAATTATCCAAGAAAATGTTGTCATTTGTTATGTTTTGTTATTCGAAATTTATAGTAACGTCTCCGATTATCGTCGATACATTTTGTCTCTTGTGTATAATCTAATTTCCTTACGATCTGTCGTGCTAATTAAACAACAAATTGTAAGATATGAGAAAAAATCGGGTGATGCGAGACTCGAAGTGAAACAAAGAAAATAGTGCGAGGTGTTATACGAATGAGAATGTCGTGCGTATGAGAGCGAAGAACAAAACGAAACTAATGGAGAATATCGAATAAAAGTATCGGAAGGGATGTTGTGAAATTGATCTAGCTGGAAATGGATCCATTGACTTAGAGCCATCGATGGCAAATCTCTATGTGGCGAGAGTGAAATGCAAAATCGAACGTAAGAGCAAAAAAAAATTATAAGAATTTATTCATAGATCGTACGTGTTATGTAAGTTCGTTTGTTACGTTGGTTTAAAAATATAGTCGTATGTTGTACTACGACTGATTAATTTCTTTTTTGCTCTTCATTTTTATTATTTTCTTTTTTTTTTTCGTATGCTATTTAATTATTTATCGATTTACTGTTAGGTATTGGTTATCTCTAGATGTCCGGCAATTTATGTATGTACATTACAAACACACACAATATATATATACATATATGTATATATATGGGACAAACGAATTTACGAATTGAAGTGGATTTTTTCTTCTCGAGATTAGTGGAGTATGAACAAACAGATAAGTTTCGACGAGATAGCTCTCCCTCGTCGTTTGTTTAGGGCAATAATCGCTATATTTCTCGTTTTATTGCAACAATATCGAAGGATTGTTAAAACCTACAATATTGAATTATAGCTGCACAAAAGTAAAAAATGATGATGTCAATATTTTCCTTTAGAGGGAAATATGGAGGACAAGGATGGAGATTGAAAAAGGAAGTTTTTTTCAGGATTTTATCGTGATTTGATGGAAATTGTCATTCGTACGTGGAAGGAAAATTTGAATTTCGCGCGATAGTCGGTAAGGTAGAACTCTTCACTTTCTCAATGCAATGTGATATACCGACCGTGCGTCTCTCAAGGTAACACAGTTTCTATATTCTTCGAATTAAAATATTACATCTTTTCCAAATAGGTGAATTATGTTCGAGCTTGTATCGAATAACAAATATAGAAAATCAAATTTTTTTAAATCTTTCCAAATCCATACAGTTTTGGAGAAAAGAGAACGCAATTTTTTTACCGACGGTCGGTATGTCAGTTTGAGGTCAACTCGATACCGACTGTACGATCTCAGGGTAAAATACTAACAGACATTACATAAGTTTTCAGACACATTTCTAAAAAAATTCTTCGAATCTCCAGGAAAGAAAAACTATTCGTGGAATTTAAAAACTTTTTGGCAAAAAAAATGTGAAAAAAATTTCTTAAAAATTAATACACCTGAGAGCTACTCTGTTTTGCCTCGCGTCGAAAAGAATTCCCGTTATTTTTTAAGGTGCGAGTACGTTTGACGCTCTTTCCTTATTAATCAAACCGACAAAAATGCATTTTTTCTTCAAAAGAATTTCAACGGTGAAACGAAGAAAAAAATTTAGTTCCGACGATGAGAGGGCGCTGCGAACGCTGAGCCGAGGAATCCGGCGCATGCGGAAGGGCGCGACGATGGTTTGATTTTGTTATCAGTAGTGGTGCCGACGTTGTCAGGAGAGGTGAGGCTTTTTCATCCCTGCGTCACGCCAGTCCGGTAAGCTTATTTGTTTTGATCAAATATATATATATGTCCTCGTGCTATTAATGAAAGCTTCTGGTCTATTGATATATCGCTGAATATAAATAATTTTTAAACAATAATTATATTTATATAAATATAATTCCACGTAATATAAATCAGAAAATTATAAATAAAATTTAAAAATATTGTCTGCGTTTGTTTAAATTCCAATTTGTTTTTTTGTAATAAATTACAATATTATATTTCACGTACTTTTTAAAAGTTGTGAATTTTATGGCAAAGTGCACTTTGCAAGATACAAATTTAACGATAAATATTTTATTGCCAAGATGTAATTTTCGCAAAAATTTCATAGCCATTTATTTTTACAATTTGCTATTTTCTAGCAATTTTTTTATCGAGTCGATGCAATTGGTTTGGAAAGCTAGGGAAATTTTTTTTCTCTATTGCTATTAATATTCTTTTTATTCCATAAAGGTTTCCAATTATTGGAAAACATTTGACCGTATTGTACTTTATTATGTTTTTTTTTATTACACTTTCTTCTTTTTGTAATATTAAGTCGTGTCGATGAAAAAAAAGAACAAAAATACAAAATAAAGAAAACTTGTTCTTGGCTCCAATCGATTGCAAAAACTTTTTTCGATGGGGCTTATAATTATATATAGCTCGGTCCATTAGATACGAGAGAAACCCTTCGACGAGTATCAACGTACGGTTGTGAATGCTCTAGGGCCACGAGCAAAATATCTGATGGGTTCATACATCATAAGAATTATATCCACGTCGATGAAAAATGAATCGATCATCGCAGAAAATTTTTTTTATTTCACAATATTTTCCTTTTTTGACATTAAAATCGATGTCATTTTTTAAATTACTATATCATTGTTATTATTATTATTATTATTATTATTCCTTTTATTTATTTTAGCAACTAATTGGAGAATTAATTTCTCATTAAATATAATCTTGCAATCATTAAAATTTTTGAAAAAGCTTCTTTTTTTTTATAGAAAAAGAAATTTGGAATAAAATGAAAATTTTGGAAAATTTCAAGTCTTTTGTTCATTTTCGATCCGAGCTTGTACGAAGGGATGAGGGTAATGGAGAATTCGCGTTGGAATTTCATGGGCGATGTACGAAAACGTTACTCGAGGCGATGGAGACGGTAGAATGGTCGGAAATGGTTTTGTTTCTCATCTCGCAATAGACTTCGCGCAACGCACGTTGCGAGAGAGAGAAAGAGAGAGAGAGAGAGAGTGAGAGAGAGAGAGAGAGAGAGAGAGAGAGAGAGAGAGAGAGAGAGGCCAGAGCTGGGCATTGCGTCATTATGAAAATACACACTTGCCCTTCCTCGCTTCCTCGATGTGTCGCTCAAGAATTCGCGCGATCGAATAATAAAAAAAAGAAATAATTTTTCGCAAATTTCTCTTATACATTTTTTTTATCGTTCACATAAAATATTTCACACGTTCGATCAAATAATTCATTCGGGAACTCAAAAATCAATACTTCCTAAAATTTATTATCGCTCGTATTTTATTTCACAAGCTAAAACGAAAATATTACAATTTAAAAATTCACAAATCGATTTTTTTTTTTTTTTTCGAAATTCGATTTAATTTTTGCTAAGATTTAACTTTAATTCGAACTTAAGATTACACTTATTGTTATTGTCGGACTTAAAATATTAATTACAAATGACATTAATATTGAGATCAAATTTCAATTATTCGATCGAACTTAAAATTTAAGAAAAACGAACCTGAATTTAAACCTTAATATAAAATTAAACTTCAAACCGATTGTTAAATTGAACTTGATCAAAGCTTGAACCAAAGTTCGCGCTTCAATTGCGCTAACTCCCATTTGTCTATAAATAAAATGTTATTTTATGAAAATTGATGCGTCACGAATATCGCACTTTCGAGAAGACAATTTATCGTGGCAATTTGGTTTTTCCACCAACACGTCAAGCACTCGCAAGGATAGAAGCGAACGATAAACAATCATGATTTTCTCGAGCCTCTCGTTACATTCTCCGAGCACGTCAGATTTATACATCGCACTTTTGGTCTAGCTAGATTTAGCGCCTCTCCTCATAGATAATACACATATATATGTGTCATACATATATACATACATATATAGATATATAATATATAATATATTATATTATAATATATCATAATATATTATAATATATTATACTAGATTATATTATATTATATTATATTATATTATTTTATATTATATTATTATATTATCATATTATATTATATTATATTATACTATATTATATTGTATTATATTATATTATATTATATTATATTATATTATATTATATTATATTATATTATATTATATTATATTATATTATATTGTATTATATTATATTATATTATATTATATTATATTATATTATATTATATTATATTATATTATATTATATTATATTATATTATATTATATTATATTATATTATATTATATTATATTATATTATATTATATTATATTATATTATATTATATTATATTATATTATATTATATTATATTATATTATATATTATATTATATTATATTATATTATATTATATTATATTATATTATATTATATTATATTATATTATATTATATTATATTATATTATATTATATTATATTATATTATATTATATTATATTATATTATATTATATTATATTATATTATATTATATTATATTATATTATATTATATTATATTATATTATATTATATTATATTATATTATTTTATTTTATATTATATTATAATATATTATAATATATTATATTATATTATATTATATTATATTATATTATATTATATTATATTATATTATATTATATTATATTATATTATATTATATTATATTATATTATATTATATTATATTATATTATATTATATTATATTATATTATATTATATTATATATATTATATGATAGTATTCGTATAAATGCACATATATGTGTATATATGTATGTGAATACTGACACAAAATCTCACAATCAGTGCACTTATGCGCAAGACGAGTGCCGTGATACCCATGTTTGTATTCGTTCGCTCGTTCGTCGGGTGTGTTTACCGCTCTGGACAAACACTCGAGACAAACAATTGCACAAGGTGCCTCACAAGTGGGGGCAAAATCTGGATGCAAAGGTGTCTCAAATGCGATTAACGCCTTCAGCGCGGCGCGTGTGTGTTGTGTGCCAGGTAACGGAAGTGAGAAGCTTTTCATACGTTACGCGCGTTTACATATCTCTCTTCTCGGGGATACTCGGCGCCTCGAACGACTCGACGAGGTCGAGGGAAATTAGGAATTGAAAAATAGAAATAATTTTTTTAATAATATTTTAACGATCAATTATTTTTGCCACTACAAAACGTTGCCTAGAAAAATAACGACCATTAGTCGAAAGTTCTACTGCTCAAAAATTGTTTGAAGGACAAAAAAAACCAACATTTATTAACCAATATGAAAAACTGTAAAGGAATATAGAATATTTCTTTTTCTCGATTGAAAATTAACAAAATGGTGGCAATTTAAAAATTAATTGTCAAATTAAACCTTTTGCGATAGTTTGCCTTTAAAAAAATGTTAAACTTCCAAATTGCAATTTTTGAATAAAATATCATTGTCAATATTTGTTTACATTTCTACGAATTTTGAAAAAAGTGAAATCTTTACCAAATTTTATTTGAAGTTTTCGAGAAAAGGGATTATAATATTAAAATTGTTCATTACTGTCGTTACTTATGGTCGATTAAATCCTGATAATTAAGATATATTCGGTGGTATATTTTTTTCGGATTATCCGCAGAAGATTATTCGATGGCCGAAGTTCTAATCGACTCCCCCATGGATAGATGGATTATCGGGAATTAGGGACTATCGAATCGATGCCGACCGTACTCACGGTATGTGTAACCGAATGAACCGCGCATCCCGCCCAGGATTACATTCCGCCGGAACAGCCTTGCAATCCCTAAAATCATCTTATAAATATCCTGTATATTTTAATATGGTTCATAGCGCGCCAAAGATTTTTCGTTTTACAATAACCTGACATTTAATTGATTTTTTCTAATAGAATTTTTTTTGTTAATAAAACTTTCGTGGTTTCTCGAAAAATGCAATAATTTAATGAAATCGTCGTCAAAAATGTGAAAAAGAAATTTTGGGTATGAAAAATCAAAAGTTTAACGTGATTTATTTTTTATTTTGTAGAGTAAGTTTGTTTTAAACAAAGACTCGTTTTTATTTTCTAATTTTTGACAGATTTTATTGCATAAGTTGTAGGAAGAAGAAAAGAAAATTGATAAATTGAAAATTAGTAAAACGAAGAAAATCTGAAAATTCAATTTTTCGAGTATGAGAAAAATTCTTATCAACAATTTCCAGTATATTAAAAATATCAAAGAACCTCCAATTATTTTTGTATTAGAAAAAATATTAAGATTTCCATAATTTCAAAATTCCAACTTTCCCAAAATTAATTTTGAAAAAACAAAGATTCAATCCCTAATTTTCTTCCCATTCCCTTCCAACGAATTCCGCACGAATCTCGCCTCAAAATCAAAAGGAAGCAAAAATATAAAAATTCAATTTTCAAAATTGAAATTCATTTTTTCCTTCGTTCTTTCTTTAAATTTAATATTTTGTTTTTTCTGCGAATACGCCACGAGCAATATATACACGAGCAATATATTCCCAGGGAAGTTCCTCGCTACGGCAGGATCGAAATTAAACTCCAGTGCGAGTGAAAGAAGGGGGCCGAAAGAATGAGAGAGACAAAGAGAGAGAGAGAGAGAGAGAGAGCTCAAAACTCAGAAAATTCAGAAAACTCGCTGTAGCCGTAAGAGCTTTTGGTCCTCTCGGAATACACGATAATTCAAATAAGCTACGATTCTCTGCCCATCGTCATTAACTCGAGTGCGTGTTTTCACCCATCGGGCTCGATGCGATCCTCCCAACTTTATTCAACATGCTTGATCTTGAATTATACAGTACTTGTGTATTTTGTCTCGATTCGCTCGAACAAAGTTAAACTACTCCGTGCCATTGTGCCTACATCAAATTCAAGAAGTTGCAGAAATTGGATCCACAATTGGAACGAATTGCTTTTCCAACAAGCTTTTGAGAAAGAAGAGGAGGTGTGCATAAATTTATTTTATTTTTTTGTCGAGAATTATTTTGACTTTATAAATTTGTTTTTGTTTTTTTTTTTTTTTTCGTTTGACCAGAAACTATCGAGGACTGAATTATTTTTGAAAAACTTGGTACAGATATCAAAGTACTGAAAATTGTCAAAAAATATGAAGAAAAATATTTTTTTTTTACAAAGAAAAGTAAAAAAATTAATGTTCAATTTTTTCGTATTTTTTTTTTTCAATTTTTTATTTTTAATTTGCCAATTTTCCCTGACAAATGTGCCATGATCTGGAAACAGATCGTGCGATATTGTTTAAGGTATAAAATGACGTTGTTAACGAGTGATTTCTCAATTAAAGCGTTAACGAGGGTTGCCACAGGGTGAAAAAAAAATCTCTCGATTTTTTGCAATTTCGAAAGGACAAAGTTCTCGTCGCGATGCTTATGCATCGATAAGAGTACTCGATGGTTAAATTTAACGAGCGGAATAGTACGGGGAATTTATTACGCGGGAACATCGAGCATTCGCCGAAATTAAAACACGCCCTAATAGCAAACCACCTCGTTCTTCTTTTTTTTTTTGCTTTGTTTTTCTCCTCGTTCTACGACGGAGATTCGTTAA
Organism: Netelia fuscicornis; assembly: GCA_946811545.1. Taxonomy (NCBI): domain Eukaryota; kingdom Metazoa; phylum Arthropoda; class Insecta; order Hymenoptera; family Ichneumonidae; genus Netelia; species Netelia fuscicornis. The sequence continues at coordinate 9,842,938 of OX328014.1, forward strand.
ATCTCGAAATGAATCCGGAAATAAAAGTGAAAAAAATACGTCGCGTAAGCTTTGTTTTGTAACGACTCGTTCCATGTGACCTCTTCGGTGTCCAATTAACGCTGGGGGCGCGGGCTAATTGCTACTATTTGTTCTGAATACGAATTTCCCCCTCGCTCGTTGAGAAATTTGCGCCGTTGTGCTGACGACCCGAGCTTTAACGGAAGCTACGTAGGACGGCCCGGAGGCATCGGGAATTTCGATTTTTTCTACGAGCTACGACAAACATAACAAACTAAAAAAAAGAACAAAGAAGAAAGTTGTCGGAGACTTAATTGTCAAACGATTCGTTGATTCGTTTTCATTGAATTATTTTCGATAAAATATTATTTATCGCCCTTTTGTGTCGCGTATGATTTTTAACCGCAAGCTTTTTTTTTGCTACGAGCTGCGAGAAATTCAAATAAACGAAAGAGAAAGTTCTCGGAGTTTTAATCGACGAATAATTTATGCACGAACAATTTTTAATTGTTCTTTTTTTTGGTTTTTGGATTTTTTTTTTCTTTGGAAACTCAAATTCAATATTGATTTTTGTTAAATTCATTCAAACAGATAAATTTTTTATTCATGTTCGATTTTTTGGATCGGGTGCTCTTTAAAAAAGGTAATAATGGTAATAGTAATAAATTTTAGACAGGTTTTGTTAAAAAAAAAATCACATTAAAAAAAAAATCACGGATTTTGTGATTAACGAAACGAATTATTTTAGTCAGAACTTGTAACGTTTAAGGGTAAGAAACTAAGAAGAAGAAAGTGACGATTTGCAAGTTGAGTTCGAATTGTCAAAATTTTTTTGAAAATGTAAACGGCGGAAATTTAGAAAATGTAAATGGCTTCGTCGAATATTTTCGACTAAATAGAAAACATGCTTGTCTCCTAGATTATCAATGTAGAAAGATTTCGTTTCATAGTCGAAAATTCACAAAAGTTTGAAAAAAAATTGTTTTTTGCAAAAAAAAATAAAAAAAAAAATTTCATAGAATTTTAACTTTTTCATTGATCTGTATCAAACTCAACCGTGTCCTGGTTCTTTTATTAGAAAGTTCTAAATCGCGCTCACAAATGTTTTTCGAAAAATCCAGATTTGCAAAATCGAAAATCCGTTGAAAATCTGGATAAAAATGTCGACAAGCTACAAAAAATTGTAACGGACAATCGCTTTATCGGATAAAACCGTTGTATTGCGTACAAAAACATTGAATATTGACACACGAGTCAATGGATTTGTCGTTCTTTTCCGAAGTTCAAAGTCACGTGAGAACCAGGACACGTGAAGTTTAAAAAAGTGAACCCACGTTCTATAACTTCAAATTTCAATACATATGCGACCAGTGAAAAGTTGCAATCGCAATATCCGTTGAAGCCGGCGGGGCCAAGCCACCGCCAAACCGAAGAGTTTACTCACCACCTGCTCGAAAATCTTTTACTGTACATATAGGGCGTTCTATGAAAAATCGCAAAAAATCGTTCAACAATATTTTCCTAAATATACGTCGAACCGATATCTAGAATTACTCGATAGTTCCTATTTTCTTACGAAAAAAAACACACGTTCTTGATTTTTTCTTATTTTTTCAAATTTTGTGTCAATCTTCAAATTTGATTTTCACATTTTTTGAATTTCTGGTGCTCGAATTTTTTCATTTTTAATATTCTATATCATTTATTTTCAAACGTAGATCGTTAAATATAATGTATCGAACATTTTTCATTTTTTTCCTGATTTTATAACATATTTTTGAAAAAGTGGAAAACGTCATTATTTTCGACACGCGTTGTCGAAAAAATTTGAAAAAAATTCTCGGCTTGTTTATCGATAAGTATTTTCATGCAATAAATAATGAATCCGATCGGTGAGATCGTTTCGAGATTTTGGTCCATACGTCACGGAACGCCCCATACATACGTGTTTATATCGCTATGTATAGCACTTTGCTACTCTTTGACTCTGGTAGCGGGGATGCAGCCTGTCTTAGACGTTACCACGTTTCTCCGCGATATTACTTTTTTATAGCGTATTGAAAAAAAAGAGAAACAGCGCAAGAGAAAAGGGTAAAGAGGAAACGCGAGTGGTGCTGAGTTCAAAGCCATCTCGGAATATCGAAACGTTTTATTTTACTTCCGTGCGCACTAAGAATATAAATGCCAGCTTTTAGAAAACATCATCGTTCTTTTCTCGACAAAGGATTATTTTCTTAACCTATTTTTGGTTGAGACGAGTAATGCACTTTCCGAATAGTGAAATTTATTATTATTTATTTTAAATCGTTCAAAATTCGACAGTTTAATCAATCTATCGACAACGATGTTACGATATCATTGATTGACAAAAACACACACATACACTCAAACTCACACTCAAACTCACCTCAAACTCGCACTCACACTCAAACCCACACTCACACTCACACTCACACTCAAACTCACACTCAAACTCAAACTCAAACTCGCACTCACACTCAAACCCACACTCAAACTCACATTCAAACTCAAACTCAGACCCAAACTCAAACTCACACTCGCACCCAAACTCAAACTCGCACTCAAACTCACACTCAAATTGAAACTCACACTCACACTCAGACTCACATTCAAACTCACACTCAAACTCGAATTAAAAACGTAAACTCAAATTCAAAGTGAAACTTTAATTTACTCTCGCACTCACGCTCATAGTCACATTCACATTTATGGTAGTATCATATTCGTGCTCCCTGCACTTGGAATATCGATGAGGATCGCAAAACATGACGGACCTCGTTTGAACGTTGATGCTAAAAATCGTCGAGCGGACCGCTGGGAGTATTATTAATGGCTGCAAACGCTATGTAACGATGCGATGTTGACGTTGGAATGTTATAAATGTGACAAGCCTAACGAGACCGGGTGAGTTCGATCATTCCCTCTGCCAGAGGGATGCTCCGCCATCAACTCCCTCTCTCGACGTCGTTAATTTAATTAAATTTCCTTTCAACGTATTTGTGTCCGTACGAATGATAGAGAGTGAGAGAGAGAGAGAGAGAGAGAGAGAGAGAGAACGAGTCAGGCATCAACGACTAGAACCTATCAATGCAATTTTCTTTAACGAGCTAAATAGACATCATATCATTTATCCGAAATTTCTCAATCACGATAGTAATGGATACGCGACAAGCTGCATACACACGTCCCATATCACGGCTCTTGTCTCGAATAGATTATTCGCGTTTTGTCAATGTCTACGTAGTATGTTCACCGCTCGTTGAGCCACAGGTTCTTTTTTATTCCGCAAGTTGTTCATTCATAATTCAATTTCCCAGCTATTGTTGCTTTTTCATTTTCTTTTTTTTTCAAATCTATCCGTTGGTTAGAATTAATTTAAAATTTCAATGAAAACAAACGATGCAATTTATTTTATAAAAACATTGAAAGTTTTACGAAAACAGTAGTTTGTACATTTCTTTTTTAAATATTCATATTTTTATTTGTAAAATCTGTAACGTTGTGTTTTTGAATCGTGGCACGACGAACGAGTCATGATTTTAAAGCTTGTTGAACTTACGTTACAATAAGTACACGTGACAATCGGAATCTACCAAAAATTTGAGCTCCAATTGTTTCACTGAATAAAAACTGTTTTTTGGCTGTCAGTGAAACAAAAATTGGCTATAAACAAAAATTTGTCAAAAATACAATATAACACGATGTAAACTACGAATTAAACCTTTTTCTCACATTTCTCAATAGAAATTCGAAAAGAAATTTTAATATTTGGTATTTCAAAATTGAATTATAAAAAAACTTGATAATTTTCTGATTACAAATTTTCAATTTTCGTATCGTTTAACAGGAATTGAAGAGGGTTGATTAGTTTCCAAGGTACTTAATCGTTCCATCACCCTTGACGCCTTGCCGTCTCTCCTTAAATTACCGTGAGTTCCTTCTTGACCATGAAATACGTCTTGACTCAGTTCGCGTCAAAATAAATCGTTAACGAAATTATTTCTGATAAACGTAAAACGCGCGCCTAGTCACTACACGGTTGGTAATGTGCTGGAAGGCACGAAGTGCAATATAGTGCACTTTACCCTCGATTGAATTCTGGGTGAGATGAGGCAACATTGCAACCACCGAAGCGAAGAGCACCTCGCTTTATCCGGGTGTACTGTGTTATCTCTGACTCTCTCTCTCTCTCTCTGTCTCTCTCTCTCAATCTCTCCCTGTTCCTCCACTCCTGTACATCAACCCTTCAATAGAGCGTGTTAACTCGAAGGATAATGAAATTAAAGATACATAATCATGCCATAACGGATCGGCTGGTTTCGGAAGTACCAAAGGCTTCTCTACTCTTTCTCATCAATTCGTGCATCTGACGTAACTTCGTCAATCACAGCTGGTTAATGGACCAGAAAATACTTTAAATACGAGGTACAAAAGTACTTTTTGGGAAATCAAGTCAAATTCTTTTTTTTTTTTTCAAATATTTGCTCAAGCCCAGTAAAATCGAGTACAAGAATATATGTTTATTATTATTATTATTATTATATTATATTATTTTATTATTATATTATCATATTTTTATATTTTTATATTATTATATTATTATTATATTATATTATAATATTTTTATATTATTATATTATTATAGTATTATTATATTATAATATTTTTATCGGTGGTTCGGAACCCACCTAAAACTGTAGGTCCAACGAAGTGGTTGATGGTGGAAATGAGGATCGTGTGGAAATGAGGATTTGTATTCTAGTATTTATTTCCACTTGTATGCCCTTTCGAGCTTTTACATCCTCCTCTCTTAATCCTCCCCATATTTACATTTTATTAGTATTTCTGTAATAAAATAATATGATACTTGGAAAATTGAGATATTCAATTTGTAAATTTATTGTAAAAATATTTCACTACCCGTCGTGAATGCACTACGCTTAATGGCGATGTTGACGATGCAGGTTCACTTTTCTTTTTTCACTTCTCTTTTTTCTTTTTTTTGTTTACAATGGCGCTTTATTTCATTGTGGGATTATTCAATTTGCAGAATAAATTATATTAGCTATGCAGCGAATTCGTTTTGTATCGATACAATTATTTTCATTCGTCGATGCATTGATTTCTCCGGTATAAGCTTAATTATTTGTCATTGTGAGTTTGAATTTGAGTGTGAGTTTGAGTGTGACTTTGAGTTTGAGTGTGAATTTGAGTGTGAGTTTGAGTGTGAGTTTGTGTTTGAGTGTGAGTTTGAATTTGAGTGTGAGTTTGAATTTGAGTGTGAGTTTGAGTCTGAGTTTGAGTGTGAGTTTGAGTTTGAGTGTGAGTTTGAATTTAAGTGTGAGTTTGAGTGTGAGTTTGAGTTCGAGTGTACGTGTGTACCAGTGAAAAGCGGAGAAAGCAATTTCTTGATTGAGATAAACCCGCGGATCTTGGAGAATTACCGAGGAAAAAAACTTTCCCTTGGGAGCAAAGAGAAAATATTTCTCGTGGATACCAAGTAATATAACTTTAAAGAGGTAAACTCCATTTCAATCGATCATTTAAAAAATGTAGACCTTTCGGTGGCATAGATTGAAACCTTTACTTGGAAACTATGAGAGAACGTCGAGTGATTAATATCGCGATTAAACCAGATAAAATAAAAAAAAGTATTCCCTTTTACAAATAACGAATCGATTTGTTGCGATGCAATTGCTTCATAATATTATTCGTCGATACATCGTTTAATATAAATTGAAAGAAATATATCGATCGGACGTAAAATTGAACGTTCGACATTTTTTTCGTCAAATCCTTCGTAAATCTTCGTTCCTTTTACGAATCGCCATTTTTTTCTTTCTCCCAATCCAATAACGAACGTCAATATTTGTACTGCCTGTCTCGTTAGTAAAAGTGTTAATTTCACGCGGATGGGGGATAAACCGCGGCCGTTCCATTGTGATGCAAAGCCCCCGATGACAGAAGAGACGAGGCGAATTTATCGTGATATTTCAATATACCGGTCTTTTGTTATCGGAGAAGGGAACATTAATATACCCGCATATCCAATGGTGAACGAGAGCATCAACGACGCCTGCATCCCGCCATTGTCTTCGCGATATTGCACTACGCTTAATAGCGATGTTGATGATGCAGGTCGATTCTTCCTTTTTACTTCTCTTTTTACTTTTTTTTTCTTTTCTTTTTTTTTACAATGACGCTTTATTCCATCGTGGGATTATTCAATTTGCAGGATAAATTACATTAGCTATGCAGCGAGTCCGTTTCGTATCGATAAAATTATTTTCATTCGTCGATGCATTGATTTCTCCGGTATAAGCTTAATTATTTGTCATTGTTCAGAAAAGTTTTCAGATTGTTTGAATATCGAGAGAACAATGTGGTTGGTTTTTGTTTTTTTTTTGTTTTTTTGAAAACGTGTTTTCGTTATTCTTATTTATTATTATTGAACACATAATAATAATAATAATAATAATAATAATAATAATAATAATAATAATAATAATAATAATAATAATAATAATAATAATAAAAATTACGTTTTTTTTTTTAAATAATCCAGAAATATAATATTATTATTCCACTTCCTTGTTGAATTCCATTCAAAAATATCGTTTTCATATCTTTTTTTTCCCAAAAATAATAAATCGATTTAATTCTAGATCTGTTCTTGATTTCTCCGTTTGCTCTGGAAACGAATTTTCTCAACTAATAATAGTTCGAGGGGATTTAAATAGTGGGCGAGCGTGAGAGACGTCAGGGGTTGTAAGATTATTTTTATCTCACGGTCGAGTCACGAAGGCTTGTGAAAAAGCTGTCTTCGTGCTGTTTTCCTTTTTTTTTTTGTCTTTTTTCTTTCTTTTTTATCGAAACGCAACACACCGTGAAACGCGATATCGTTTCGGGGATAGAGATAAAGCTCGCAACGTTCGGATCAACAACGAAAAATAACGGGAGTAGTCTTGCGAGCTTTACGCGCGGTAATAATCCCCGTACTTCCTCGCTCCACCGATCTCCGCCATTAATGCCCAAATCTCCGCTACGTACGTAGGTACATAACGCGAACACAAAAAAAAATATTTTTCTGGAAAAATCGAGTCGGAAAAAACAACAACAACAACGTACGTTCTCTTTCGTATAACGGGGAGCGTAATAAAAGCTCTAAAACCCATTATGAAGATCAAGTATACGCGTTACATTAATCTTCACAACCGCGGATGAGTTTGTCCAACGGAATTCTCACCGAACTCCTGCCACGTGCTCTTCTTCTCTCGCGAACGTGTTTTATTCAACGTACGAGAATTTTAATACTTGGTACACGAATAAAATGGCGTCGTAACGGTTTATTTCGACGCTACGCAATTTTCCAAGGCCGAAATGGGAAGTCGTTACCCGGAGCTTCGCGTTTTTAATATCCAAGCCCCGACCGAAATCATATTCGAGATGGACAGACGAGCGCAGATTTTGAGAAAAAAAGTACAAATTGAGTTGACTCGAGTCAACTCAAGTATCTGGCTTGCGATCGAGTGAGTTGACTCGAATCAACTCAATGGACATTCCGGTTCGATGCTTAAGCTTGAGTTACGAATCGAGTCACAACTTATCTTCTAAGGTAGAACTTGAGCCACTGTTAAAGTTAAAGTTAAACTTTGGAGTTAAAACTTGAAATATTTGAGATCGGACTCAAGCTTGAATGAAATTTTGAATCGAGACTTGAGAACGGCGGACAAGCACAAATTTCGAGCAAAAAGTATACGTTGGAGCGTGAGCTTAAACTCGTGCTTGAGTCAGAAATTGAGTTGACTTGCGTCGATCTCAAGTTTCTGGCTGCGATCGAGTATTGAGTTGACTCGAGTTGACTCAATTGACTCTTGAACTCGACGCTTAAGCTTGAGTTACTCATCGAGTCAAAACTTATTTCCTAAGGCAGAACTTGAGTTTGAGTTACAATTTCAAATGTGACTTGAGTTCGGACTCGAGCTTGACTCAAATTTCGAATCAAGACTCGAGCTCGAACTTTTGAGACCGACTCAGAGCGCGAGTACAAATTTACCTTAGCATTTGATTTCAAACTTGAGGTTGAGTTACAATTTGAGTTAATACTTGAATTAAAATATTAGTTCGAACTTGTTTGACTCGCTGTATGAGTTAAAGTTTAAACAAGAATTGCAGTCATTACTAATGTAACTTTGTCGTACATTGCAAACCGCATTCAAAAAATTTAAGTCACAACTTGAACTTGATTCAAATTCAAACAAAACCCTCATTTCTTTACACTCAAAATTTACTTTAACTCTGTAAAGTACTCACCAAAACATGACTCAAAATAATTGAAAAACCTTTTAAGCTCCCAATAAATTAAAAAGAACCCCAGGAGTCCTTTGTAAAACGTAACCGTCCCTTTTCCCCACCCCTTTCCAAAACTCCGTCTCTCCCTCCCTCTCTCTCTCTCTCGCTCGTGATGTATGAACCATCAGGATTAAAAAAAAAAAATTTCAACCACTAGACATAAGTATTTTTGAGAAAATTCAAAACTCCCCACGTGACATCTCAAATAAAAATATAAAAATACATTTATAATCCATCTAGCGTGAGTTTATATATAACGTGGATGGCTGGGTTAGCCGGTGAACTTTTGACCCGGTCTCTTCTCTCTGTCAGCCGTGCGCCACGCGCGCACCTGCCCTCCCTCTCTCTCGCGCCCTCTCTTTCCTTCCCGTACGCGCGCGCGCGCGCGTGCACGCAGGCATACGCAACGACTCACAGTGTAACAAGCCCGAACGCGAGCCGAGAGGTTTACCAGTGCGATTGCATTCGAAGCTTCTGTAAAAGGGATGAGGGTTGCGAGAGAGGGAGGAGGCAAGGGGGTGGCTTCGACCATCATTCCCCCTTTTCACATGCCGAGAGAAGCTGGCCCTTTGAACGTCGAGCGGCACTTTTTTGCACATCCCACAATTCCCCGTCGCGAATTCCTGTAATTTTTTATAGCCCTCTCCCTCTCTTTTTCACCAACCCTCTCTCCTTTTCCGTCAACCCTCTCGCTCAAGCCTCCCCCCTCCCTTTTCCATTTACCGTGACTTTTCTTCGGAATTTTTTTTACGTCTCCCTTTCACTTTTTTCCCCTCGTTTTTTATTTTAGCGACTTTCTGTATTTACCTTCGTGTACCCCGTAGCTACCCCCAACCCCCTTTCGCTCTGGGGAATATAATGATGCCGATTTCTCGGTAAGCGTGGGAGCCTCTCGCGTTAACCGTTGCATTGTTCGCGAGCTGAGAAATGACGGAGTAATTCGAAAGGGTTTCAACCCTTTCGAATTACTCCGTCACAAAAGTTTCTTTCTTTCAAGAAAGAAACTTTTGTTCGCTTCGAGGGGTTGCTACGTATTTTTTGTACTGGATTTTTTTTTGTTTCGAAAGTCGGGAGTACGACACGAAACTGAAGATTGTCTTGAAGCACGAGATACGAAGGGTGTCGTGACTTTTTTTTAAATATTTTTCGTATAAATTATTTACAGAGAAAAGAAAAATTGACAATTATTTATTCGAGAAAAATTTACGTATACAGATTTTGATTATTTATTATCGATTTGGAGCCGGGAAACATTTCTGTTAATAAATAGAACACTTGTTTTTGCGAATTGCGTTGAAAAATTTGAAAAATTTCGAGGTAGGAAAAAAATAATCATTTTTCAATTTGTCAGTTCGTTCGATGTGAATTTTGGGGCGTGATAAAAAAAAGAACACGACGATATTTTGTACAAAGGGAACAAATTGAAGCCTTCGTTTTATGTGCGAGTTCGCAAATGGAGATTATTAATGTTTTTGGGTAAAAAAAAATTCGTCGATGCTGAAAAATCGTTGGGTCGAGAGAAAAATTCATTGCGGAAACTAAACGCGTAAAAAAGTTGTAAAAAATTGGAAAAATATTTATGAAAAATTGTTTAGTGTTGTAACTTCTTCGACAAAGTTGAAATTCGAGCATATTTCCGATCTCATCGCATTAAAAATAGCAAGGACAGGAGGATTGGGAGATTGGGATTGAAAGATTGAAATTGAAGCTTTTCCATATTACTTTTTTCTAATTTATCTTCGTTCGCGAACGTTAAAATTGTAAATTCTGTTTGCTCGTTGGCGCCTTTTTGCGAATGAAAATTGTATTATTACTAATAATAATAAAATATTATTATTATTAATAATAATCCAATTTTCATTCGCAAAAAGGCGACATAATAACAATAAAATAATAAGATAATAATAAAATATTATTAATAATAATAATAATAATAATTAATTTTATTATTTTATTATTTTTATTATTGTTGATTTTACGACATATTGAAAATTTTGCAATCGGGTTGAAAATATATAAATATATTGATTTATAATTTCGTAACTATATCAAAATATTAAATTACGATAAATTTTTCGTAATAAAAAAAGAGAGAAATGTGCTCGTGGTTGGTGGAGCGACAAGGGGGCAAATGAATATACTAAATAATTCGTATGCGCGCACTCCGGTCTACCATTCTATATATACCTACATATTTATAAGTATATAGGTCACTTCACCCTTAACCACAAAATCCATAAAGAAAATTGTTCTATATAAATTAATAAGTTTGAAAATGCATAAAATTAATCAACCTAAAAAATTAAAAAAATTCTTCATCTCAAATCTTTAAAATCTTCACTCAATTAACAAATTCAAATTGTGCAAATACAATTTCTTCACACAACAATGGACAAAAAATATGTTCTAAAAAAAAATTGAGTAATTAAAGAATTTAATGACGTCAATTCCAACGTTGGAAAATTTATAGAAAATTTTTTATAAAGTTATTAATGAAAAATTATCGATTTCGAAAAGCTTGAATTTCAATTGATTTAAAAATTGTAAATTTGTCAAATAATTTATTTATTGGACAAATCATTGGACAAGAGGTTTAAATCTTTTGACGAAATAAGAAAAATTATCGATTTCGAAAAGCTTGAATTTTAAGTGATTTAAAAATTGTAAATTTGTCAAATTATTTATTTATTGAACAAATCATTGGATAAGAGGTTGAAAATTTTAGACGAGATAAGAAAACTTTAGGGAAGGATGACTTCATGATTTATTATGGAATGACTCGTGTGTAGATTTGCAAGAAATTTGCACGTGTCTCGAAGCTCGTCGTTTATGTCACAGAGAAACCTCGTGAATATTCACGAGATTGCTCTCCTTTCATATGTCTCTCGCTTTCTCTCTCTCCCTTTTCCTCGTTGGCTCTACTCTTTCTCTCTCTCTCTCTCTCTCTCTCTCTCTCTCTCCGCAATCTCATTTTGTCTAATTCAAGGTCCGACAGTTTTGGACGGACGTCACAGAGGAGTAAAATTCATCGCCGTATATTGAAACTGCGTGGTCGTGCCTTTCAACCCTGAAAATAATATTAGTTTCTATAAAATTCTGATACGGACGCTTACATTGTCCCATTCACGAGAATATAAAAGGTTTTCAAGATATAATAATTTATTTATTTCTAGAATTTGTTCCGCTTGTTCGCTCGTTCATATTTTATTCATTTTTTTAATTAATGTCGATCGATTAATTATTAAAAATTGTTCGAATATTTACCGTGTCAATTATCTTTTCATATTGTAAAATTGTTCGCGGGTACAATTTAATTTAATTGGCTAACTCAATTATCGGTCTTATCGAAATTTCAAATAATTATTTCAAATTATTTCAAACAATTATTTCAAATTATTTCAAATAATTATTTCAAATTATTTCAAATAAATATTCCTTTATTCATTATTTTATTTTATTTTATTTCTCGTTCGTTTCATTTAAATTAATTTTTTATCTATCGAATAAATTACGATTACGTTTTATCAAGTTTTTCATTTATTTTTTTTTTTTTTTTTTTTTTTTAGTAAATTATAATATTTAACCTTTTTTGTTTCATCGCGAGCTTTCGAGCTTTTTTTCCATTTCAACGTGTTTCGTAAAGGTGAAAATTGTCGTGTCAAAAAATGTGATGTTGGAATATTTTTGACGGAGGACTGAGCCACATTTTTACGATGCGGGGAGTATCGTCTTCGTTTCGAACTCGAGCTCCCTTATGGGTTAGTGACATACGCGATGCGTAACGTGTGTACGATCGATCAGCAGTGCGTGACACGTAACACATGCGCGTATTACTCACAATCACGGACACGCGATAGGCCGTGTGTGATATAACACGAGGTTTCTCCCAAATCGATTGTCAACGACATATTACGAAAGAAAGATTGGGTCAACTTTGTCCCCCTTAAGGAAATCATCGATTCGGAATTACTTCAAGAGCAATGATCCACCATTTTTTTAAAAATTATTTTCATTATTTTCAGTATTTTTTACCTAAAGACATGTTATTTCATTGAAACCCCTGGCATTTTTCAAAAAATAAAACAACAACTCATTAATCAGACAAAAACCTCAAAATTTACCTAAAATTAATCAAAAATTTATTTTTCTCGGTAAAAAAAATTTTTTTTTTTTTTCATATTTCGATGCTAAATATTATCGTTTACTTAATTAAAAATTTCAAGACATTTTTATAAAAGAATGATTTTTTATAATTAAAAAAAAAAAAAAAAACTGCATTAACAAATCCCTGGAGAATTTCCCATCGCCACTAAAAGGGCGTAACGTTCCTTTTGGCAATCGACATTGAACAAACCCAACCAAAACTCATCATTGATATATGTTCCATTTTTATTTTCAATTTTTCAAGAAATTCATACAACAAAATCGTTCGATGTTTGACGCTCGACGAATCGTTGGACGACACGACGTATATACTTACGTCTCTTTCTATTTAATGAATCTTCCTTCGAGCCATTGACAAGTCAAATATATATTAACGTATTTCGACATTCGTGTTGTATACGGGGCTAGCGAGAAATTCTATTTCACACGCGGCGAAGCAATTGGATGTATTTCGTTTTCCTGGTTCTCTTCGATCCTCTCGCGATGACCGACGGACGGGGAATTGTTCCCCATCGGAGCCTCGACGTGCGGTTTAATGAAGGGGAAATCACGTTTGCGGGCACTTTCGAGAGCTAACCTCCCTGCCACATGTCTCTCCCTCTCTCCCTTCCTCCCTCTCTCTCTCTCTCTCTCTCTCTCTTTCTCTCTCTCTCTCTCTATCTGTACATATATACATCTATCTATCTATCTATCTATCTATCTATCTATCTATATATATATATATATATGTGTGTGTGTGTGTGCGTGTGTGTATATATATGTATGTATGTATGTATATATGTATATATATAAATATAACATATGTACTTTTATACATGAATATAGCATAGAGGGTGAGAACGAGAGGGAAAGGGCTCTTCTCGTCCAACGCAGAAGCTTTCAACCCTCTCTCTCTCTCGCACTCCACACGCCACTCTCCTGGCTCTCCAGCCTGAAAGCTCGTCTCCAGAGAGTGAATTCCAGTGGAGTGTGCAAGTGAGTGAGAGGGAGAGAGAAAGAGAGACAGCCTGATATGGGGTTGAGGGTACGAGGATCAACAGAGAATTGAAGAGGCCCTATATAGATTTTTTTCGCTTAGAGCCGCGTAATATCTACCTCCCCCTCCGACACACCGGGGATGGATAACGAAAAATAAATAAAAATTTAATTGAATTTCTGCGAAAACGTTTTTTTTTTCGTGTTGTCCGTTTTTTTACTTTTTGTTTAATATTCGCTGATTGCAATGTTGCAACGTTCGAGCGGTTGAAACCATATTTGTTGATCGACGTTTTGCAAAATTTGGGAAAAGGGAAAAATATTGGGAAGAGAAATTGATAGTAAAAATTATTTTGCAATTTTAGGGGTGGTGGCTTTTTTATTTTTTGAGGTTGATGCTTGAATAATTTGGAGGAGAAAGACAAGAAGAAGACTAATTGATCGGAACTTCGGCGTTGCTTTGTAAGGGCTGGTTTTTTTTCAATTCTTAGGGGTAGTTTTCTCATAGGCAAATTATAAATTTTCATAATAATTTTTGTTTTTATTTCTATCTGTCAACGACTTGAAAACCTTGGAGAAGAAAGCTAAGAAGAAGACAAATTGATTGAAAGTCCGACGTTGCTTCGTAAGAGCTGCTTTTTTCAATTCTTAGGGGTAGTTTTCTCATAGCAAAATTATAAATTTTTATGACAATTATTTTATTTTTATTTTCTATCTGTCAACGACTTGAAAACCTTGCAGAAGAAAGATAAGAAGAAGACAAATTGATTGGAACTCCGACGTTGCATCGTAAGAAATGTTTTTTTTTCAATTCTTAAGGGTAGTTTTCCCATAGCAAAATTATAAATTTTTATGACAATTTTTTTCTAATTTCTATCTCTCCACCACTTGAAAACCTTGGAGAAGAAAGATCAGAAGAAGACAAATTGATCGACATTCCGACGTTGCTTCGTAAGACCTGTTCTTTTTCAATTCTTAGGGGTAGTTTTCTCATAACAAAATTATAAATTTTTATGACGATATATTTTTTTCCATTTCGATCTGTCAACAACTTGAAAAACTTGGACAAGAAAGATAAGACGAAGACAAATTGATGGAAATTCCCACGTGAGGAGTGTTTTTTTTTATCATTCTTAGGGGTAGTTTCCTGATAGCAAAATTATAAAATTATACTTCCTGACAATATATATTTTTTTCATTCCTATCTGTCCAACAAGCGGAAATGCAGAACCATCCCTCGTATCAAGAGTGGCTCACTTGACCGCGTCTCTCCCTTTCTCTCGTTCCCTCCCCGTTACATGTAATATATCAGGCCATTCCGATTCGCAAGTGGAACGACGAAGGCTTTGAATGGATTTGTAAGAAGACCGTGGAGATAAAAGGAGAGAAAAAAGAAGAAAAAAAAAAGAGATGCGAAGCACCGGAGCGAAGAGCCGGCCGGTCTGGAGAGCCTTCGGGTCTCCGATATGGTGGGGGAGCTTAAAGGGGACCTGGAGCTTCCTGGAGAGGCGAAATCGTTTCAACCACCAATCCTCGAGCTCAGTGACCAAAAAGACCGCGCTTTACTCCACTTACTTTCCGCATAGAAATTACATTGCCTATAAACGTATGTATATATATATACACGTTTCCCTAACGAAAAAGCACCTGTATATATATATATATATTTTTTTTTTCTTTAGGGAATATCGTATTGGCACCCTTTCTCGTATAGCGAAATATCCGAACTTTCATATCCTTTTATTACTTTATTGCAGCGTTTTTTTACGAGACTCGTACGTAACGAGAGTTGAAATCAGCCACTTTTTCTCGAAAACTCTCGAAAGCTCGTCGTCCTTGGCCCCTCGAAAACTACTTTCTGCAAATTCCGTGAAAATTTTTACATCATTTTTGCATCGCGTTTCTTCTCACTCTTAACCCTCACCGACGATATCGTGGGAAAGGGCGAGATGGTGCAAAGTAGCGTAGTGAGAAAAAACTCGAGCTTTTTTCGTGAACTTTTAAAGACGATGGTAGTTGCGGTATTTCGACTATTTTTTGGATACAGAATTATGAATGATGCTTTTTCTTTTATTGGTTGGAGAACTTGTGACGATACTTCGAGTTTAATAGCTTTTTTTTTATCAAGAGGGAAAGATCGTTTTGGGGTTAAAATTGAGAAAAAGTGTCTAAAGGTTGACAATTATTTAAGGGTAGTTTTTTACAAATTTATTTTCACTCCTTTCAACTCTAATTTCTTTTCGATAAAAATATAAAAATAGAAAATGATATAATTTTATATTATTTTGTATTTTTCACTTCGATAAAATATTTTAATATTTCGTTAATTTAATATTTTTATCGAAAAAAATATAAGGATATAAATAATATCATATTATCAAATATATAAAAATATATTATTTTATAGTTTTATATTTATATTTTTTATATTTATTTTATATTTATCTTTTATATTACAAAATATCATATTATCAAATATATAAAAATATATTATTTTATAGTTTTATATTATATAGATATATAGATATATAGATATTTAGATATATATTTTTATATTTTTATATTTTATATTACAAAATATATTATCAAATATATAAAAATATATTATTTTATATATTTATAAATGTTAAATATAAAAATATATTATGTTATATATTTATAGATATTAAATATAAAAATATATATCTTATCTTATTCTAAGTCGTCACTAAAATTTCAATTAATTGGAAAACCATTGGTAAATAATCTGTTAAAATCTTACATTTAATC